>QJPP01004626.1:0-128564 GCA_003996215.1 Jaltomata sinuosa
ACATATGCGGAAACTAAACCAAACCCCAAGACCTGGTATCATAGTATAGAGCCAAAACTACATACATGGAGTGCAAACGATCCAGACAATATATACAGATGTCTCTGAATGGTAATAGAGTACATGAAGCAAAAGATAAACTAAAGCTAAGCTCCGATCGCCAAGAGCTCACCCTCAGTCTGAAGTAGTCCCCAACAGATCTCCAAGCATGAATCACAGCGATCTAACGGTGATGGCCCACGCTAGGATCTGCACCCAATGATGCAGGGGGGTAGGGGTGAGCACCAAATGCGAAGCATAAGGTACCCATTAGGTATCATAGGCCGACTGGGCACATATAAGATAAAAGCGTAGTAATAGACAGAATAGAAGCAAGCAGTCACAGAAATCAATGAAAGGTACACAGAAACTAGCCCAGAGGGAAATCAACAGAACCACATGTGAGGCTAGTAAGCAGAATATACACACCATAGGCACAGGTGAAAGTAAGAAACAACGCACCTGGGGTCCTTGCAATAACAGTGTATACATAATAACTTTACAAAATGGACGGTATACCGGTAACCTCAAGTGTAAGAAGAAGAGAGAAAGAGTAATGATAGGCATGCTCAGCGACATGAATCAAACTCAACTAATCATATCAATCTCAAATCCAGAAACTAATAGTCTAGCAGTAACCAATTTCATACTTAACAGTAACAGGGAAAAATACTATAAGTAAATAACAAGAGTCTACCTACAGTCCCCCGGCCGCCCATACAACCGAGGAACACAAACAAGTGAAAACAAACCCTCCGGCATCGCATACTACCGGAGCGTACAATCAACAAAAAACAAACAAGGGTGGAGCCTCAAACAATGAATGATATGATGCATGAAGATCTCAAGTGGAATGGTATCTCTGTATGTACCTCCTCCGGTGCCGATCCGGCCCAGCAGGTAGGTTCCATGGAAGGACACTGCCCGTATACCTCTACTCTGCCGTATACCCCTTCTCCGGTACATGCAGCCCGAAGCCCCAGGCCCGGATGGCAAGGTTCATGGAGGTCCCAGTCCGGGATCAAGATAGAGACCCAGTCTCGAATATGCATGCCCAGACCCTGTCCAGGACTAAAGTAGTAGGAAAGTATCTCAAAAACCCCTCCAAGGGTGCCCGGGAATAACCGGGTCTAAACAGTAAAAAGTTATCTCAGGTGCTCGGTCCGACCGAGGCTAAAAATCATCTCAAGTAGCAAGAAAACTCAAATAGCACCCCGGCCCTGCCGAGTCTAGCGTTAATCGTAAAACTGATGATTTAAAACATAATTTTACTTTCTTTTACCCAGGAAATTCACAAGTTAAATCAAACCATTTCCAAATTATTTCCATAAAAAATGGGCCCCCGGGCCATGCAAGGTTTAGAAAATAGTGCCGGTAGGCCCGAAGCCAAAACCATAGTAAAACATGGATAAAACCTCTTTATATGCATGGAAATGGTATGATCACACACAATAGCTGCCCAGCAGCTCACAATCAACCTATCGACCCTGCACAGGCCCACAGCTACTAAGCAAGCATAACCAGCCTAGAAGGATAATTCTATGCCCGGGACTCGCGGACATTCCCAAAATCCCACCTTCTATGTTCCAGAGTCAGCAAGGCCTTACAGGACCACAAGGGTAAATAAAATATATCGGCAAATACTACAAGCAAGGGAGGAACAAAAGTAGACGGACATGAATAAAGCGGTCGAGGTCTATGGTACCAACCTAATAAACCAACCCAAGGATGCCCATTAATACACTTTTATTCTATATATGCGGAGTCTAGGGAAAATAAACCGTAACCTACCTGTCGTCCGATGACAAGCTGCTAGAACAACGATGTTCAAGCTGGAACCACTCCGAGAAAGTCCAAAACTAAATCGGAATCAGATTTGGGCTTCAATAACTTGACGTAGATAATTGATTTTCTTTTCAGTAATTGAATAATTAACAAAGTTTTCCTCTCAAAATACTCCTCACGTAATATGTACATATGTACAGTACAAAAGTTGTCTTGGACAAAATGGTGTAAAATGGGTTTTATATGTACCCAGCAAATAATGAATCATTTCAAAATTAACTTTATCCAATTGAGAAAGTGCCACCAATTAAGTATGGTTATGGTGTCCACTCCCTCCACTTCCACGTGGAGGTAGAGGTGGCACCAAGATATTCATTCCCCAATACGTATATATTCGGGTATTGCATAAGTTCGTGGTATAATAAATATAACTTTTTAAATATACCATAATTCATAGAAAATTATTTCGAATAAAACCTACTATATTATAATAATAAATTTCAACATAACTAAATTTACTATCTCCCTTAAAATATTACAATGTATAAAAACCTTATAAAATAAATACATATACACTTATATCGTAACAAAATATTTTTCATAAAATTAAAATATTTTAAAAAGGTAACAATAATATAACTTTTTACCAAATTCAACTTTAAAATAAAATATTTTCAAATATACGCGCGATGCTAATAAAATTCTTAAGCTTAGGCTCGTACTTCACCATCACACGATTTTGATACTCAAGAACTCTCTTGGAACCCTCCCTTATGTTTTCTCACTGTTTCAGAACTGAAATGGCATTTTAAAACGTGAAGTTGAGGCTTAAATCGGTCTTTACCCGACCCGGTTCGCGACCCGGTTCTTAACCCATTTTCTGCCAGACAGTCTGCGGTAAAACAGTCATAACTTTTTACTCAGAGATCAGTTGGACGTGAGGTTTTATGCGTTGGAAACTAGACTCGTAGACCTTCGATTTGGTATTTTGGGGGACTTCTAACTCTTTATATATTGAGAGAAAAGCTCCGATACATTTTACCCAAAGTTCAGAAAATTTATTAAAGAACTTACGATAACTTTTGCCGACTTGCTTGACTTCAAAACTTATAATGCGACCAAACAAATGGACCCAACACCGAAATACCAGTCCTGACGAGCCTTCAGTGACTTGGGTCCACTACAACAAGCTCTAACGGCACAAGAAAAATGTGTATGTGGAAATGACCGGAAGGGTCATTACATAATCCACTACTAAAAAAGACTTTCGTCTTCGAAAGTCAAGGTCAAGGGGGTACCTGAAGGCTCAAAAAGCTGCGGATACTGGGCCCGCATATCTCTCTCGGTCTCCCAAGTAGCCTCCTCGACAGGACGGTGCCTCCACTGAACCTTAACAACCGGGATCTCTCGAGACCTCAATCTCCTGACATCTCTGGCCAAAATAGTTGCCGGCTCCTCAACACAGGCTAAACCCTCCCCCAACTGAACTTAATCCCACTGCAACACATGCGACTCATCCGGGACATACCGACGCAACATCGAAACATGAAATACAAGATGTATAGCTGAAAACATCGGAGGCAAGGCTAGCTGATAGGCAACGCTACCAACCCTCTGAAGAATCTCAAATGGCCCAATGTACCTGGGGCTAAGCTTGCCCCGCCTACCAAATCTCATCACGCCCTTCATGGGCGATACACGGAGAAACACCAAGTCACCGACACTAAACTCCAGGGCACGGAGCCTACGATCAGCATAACTCTTCTGCCTTCTCTGAGCTACCCGAAGTCTGTCCTGAATCACTCAGACTCGGTCTAAGGAATCTCGAAGCAAATCTGTGCTCTGTGGCCCAGCACTAACACCATCAAACCAACCTACCGGTGATCTGCAACGCCTGCCATACAAAGCCTCAAAAGGTGCCATGCCGATACTCGAATGGAAGCTGTTATTATAAGCAAAATCTGCCAAGGGAACAAACTGATCCCAAGAACCTCCAAAGTCAAGAACACAGGCCCGAAGCATGTCCTCCAGAATCTGAATGGTCCTCTCGGACTGGCCATCTTTCTGAGGGTGGAAAGCGGTACTAAGATGAACCTCTGTACACAAATCTCGCTGAATAGCCCTCCAGAACTGAGATGTGAACTGAGTGCCGCGGTCTGAAATGATAGAAGCTGGGACCCCGTGCAACCGAACAATCTCACGGAGGTAGATCTGAGCTGACCTCTCTGCGCCATAAGAAGTCTAAACCGACAAGAAATGTGCTGACTTAGTAAGCCTATAAACAATCACCCATATGGAATCAAACCCATGAGAAGTACGAGGCAAACCAACAACGAAGTCCATAGTAATCCCTGCCCACTTCCACTCAGGAATGGGAAGTCGCTGCATCAAACCACCAGGTCTCATGTGCTCGAACTTAACCTTCTGACAGTTCAAGCACCGAGATACGAAATCTGCTATATCCCGCTTCATACCACTCCACCAGTAAAGCTGCCTCAAGTCTCTATACATCTTTGTTGTTCTAGGGTGAATGGAGTATCTAGTACAATGTGCCTCGTGAAGTATCAACTGAATCAAATCACTAATCCTCGAAACACAAAAGCGACTATCAAACCTCAGAACCCCATCTGAATCTAGAGTAGCCCGACTGGTCTCACCCTGAACAACCCGATCACGAAGGTCACACAACTGCTGATCCTCAAACTGACGGCTCTGAATCTGATCAATCAAAGTAGAACGAACCTCAATACTGGCGAGAACTCTGCTAGGATCCGACAAGTCAAGACTAACCAAATGGTTAGCCAAGGACTGGATGTCCCAGGCCAACGGTCGCTTTGAAACTGAAAGAGAAGTTAGGCTACCCATACTCACTTCCTTCCGGCTCAAGGCATCCGCTACCACATTTGCCTTGCCCGGATGATACAGAATAGTGAAGTCATAGTCCTTCAGTAACTCGACCCATCTCCTCTGTCTTGAGTTCAACTCCCGCTGACTCGTGATATACTGAAGACTACAGTGATCGGTGAAGATCTCACAGTAAACTCCATATAGGTAATGCCTCTAGATCTTGAGCGCGAAAACTACCGCCTCCAACTCTAAGTCATGAGTGGGGTAGTTGCGCTCGTGAACCTTCAGCTGCCTCGACGCATATGCTATTACTCGACCCTGCTGCATAAACACACAACCAAGACCAACCCCAGAAGTATCACAATACACGGAGAAGCTCTGACCCTCAACCGGCAAAGTCAAAACTGGAGCTGAAATCAATAAGGCCTTAAGCCTCTGGAAGCTATCCTCACACTGGTCCGACCACTGAAATGGGACATCCTTCCTAGTCAGCATAGTCAAGGGTGCTGCTATGGAAGAAAATCCCTCAACGAACCGTCTATAGTAACCAGCTAACCCAATAAAGTTGCGGACCTCAGTAGCAGTAGTAAGTCTAGGCCAATCACAAACCGCAGAAATCTTTCCCGGGTCAACCCTAATCCCATCCTTAGACACCACGTGCCCTAGGAATGCAACTGACTCAAGCCAGAACTCACACTTTGAGAACTTGGAATAAAGTCGATGATCTTTCAAAGTCTGGAGTATAACCCTCAAGTGCTGCTCATGCTCATCTCTACTATGCGAGTATACTAAGATGTCGTCTATAAAAACTATCACAAATGAGTCCAAATAGGGGCCAAGAACCCTGTGCATCAAGTTCATAAAGGTTGCAGGGGCATTAGTCAACCCAAAAGACATCACCAGGAACTCATAATGGCCATAACGTGTCCTGAATGCTGTCTTAGGGATGTCCTCCGCCCTAATCCTCAACTGATGGTAGCCAGACCTCAAATCAATCTTCGAAAACACGACTGAACCCTGAAGCTGGTCAAACAAATCATCAATCCTCGGCATCGGATACCTATTCTTCACTGTCACCCTATTCAGCTACCGATAATCAATACACATGCGCATCTACCCATCCTTCTTCTTCACGAAGAGAACAGGAGCACCCCAAGGTGACACACTAGGTCTAATAAACCCCTTATCTAACAGATCATGGAGTTGCTCCTTAAGCTCCCTCAACTCAGCAGGAGCCATACTGTAAGGAGAAATAGAAATGGGCCCGGTGCCCGGCTCTAGCTCAATAGAGAAATCAATATCTCTCTCACGTGGAAGGCCTGGCAGGTTGGTAGGAAACACATCGAGGAAGTCTCTAACCACAGGAACGGACTCAGGAGAAGTAGGGTCAGCACTAATATCTCGGACATATGCTAGATAAGCTAAACACCCACGGGAAATCAACTTGCTATCTCGAAGACAAGAGATGATCCCCGATAGTGCATGGCTAACAGAACCCTGCCATTAAACCGGGGATACACCGGGCACAGCTATGGTAATGGTCTTGGCATAACTATCCAAAACCACACGGTGAGGGGATAACCAGTCCATGCCCAGTATCACATCAAAATCTAGCATATCAAGAATCATCAAATCACCCCAAGTCTCTGAATCACCAACATATAACATACAGGATCTCACAATCCGATCCACTACTAAAGAATCTCCTACTGGGGTCGAAACAGAAACAAGAACAGATAATGGCTCACTAGCCAACCCCAAGCAAGGCACAAAGTAGGCAGATACATATGAACAAGTGGATCCAGGATCAAATAAAGCCATAGCAGACTGATGGCACATAGAAATCGTACCTATAATCACAACATCTGAGGCCTCTGCCTCTGGTCTCCTAGGGACCGCGTAAAACTGACGACGACCTCCACCTGACCGACCGCCATCCATAGGCACAGGTTAAAGTAAGAAACAAAGCACCTGGGGTCCTTGCAATAACAGTGTATACATAATAACTTTACAAAATGGACGGTATACCGGTAACCTCAAGTGTAAGAAGAAGAGAGAAAGAGTAATGATAGGCATGCTCAGGGACATGAATCAAACTCAACTAATCATATCAATCTCAAATCCAGAAACTAACAGTCTAGCAGTAACCAATTTCATACTTAACCGTAACAGGGAACAATACTATAAGTAAATAGCAAGAGTCTACCTACAGTCCCCCGGCCGCCCATACAACCGAGGAATACAAACAAGTGAAAACAAACCCTCCGGCATCGCATACTACCGGAGCGTACAATCAACAAACAAAAAACAAGGGTGGAGCCTCAAACAATGAATGATATGATGCATGAAGATCTCAAGTGGAATGGTATCTCTGTATGTACCTCCTCCGGTGCCGATCCGGCCCAGCAGGTAGGTTCCATGGAAGGACACTGCCCGTATACCTCTACTCCACCGTATACCCCTCCTCCAGTACACGCAGCCCAAAGCCCCAGGCCCGAATGGCAAGGTCCATGGAGGTCCCAGACCCCATACTAAAACTCAATATCAAATCATGTCGTCCGGAAGCAAGTCCGGGATCAAGATAGAGACCCAGTCTCGAATATGCATGCCCAGACCCTGTCCAGGACTAAAGTAGTAGGAAAATATCTCAAAAACCCCTCCAAGGGTGCCCGGGAATAACCGGGTCTAAACAGTAAAAAGTCATCTCAGGTGCTCGGTCCGACCGAGGCTAAAAATCATCTCAAGTAGCAAGAAAACTCAACTAGCACCCCGGCCCTGCCGAGTCTAGCGTTAATCAAAAAACTGATGATTTAAAACATAATTTTACTTTCTTTTACCCAGGAAATTCACAAGTTAAATCAAACCATTTCCAAATTATTTCCATAAAAAATAGGCCCCCCGGGCCATGCAAGGTTTAGAAAATGGTGCCAGTAGGCCCGAAGCCCAAACCGTAGTAAAACATGTATTAAACCTCTTTATATGCATGAAAATGGTATGATCAAACACAATAGCTGCAAAGCAGCTCACAATCAACCTATCGACCCTGCACAGGCCCACAGCTACTCAGCAAGCATAACCAGTCTAGAAGGATAATCCTATGCCCGGGACTCGTGGACTTTCCCAAAATCCCACCTTCTATGTTCCAGAGTCAACAAGGTCTCACAGGACCACAAGGGTAAATAAAATATATCGGCAAATACTACAAGCCACGGAGGAACAAAAGTAGGCGGACATGAATAAAGCGGTCGAGGTCTGTGGTACCAACCTAATAAACCAACTCAAGGATGCCCATTAATACAATTTTATCCTATATATGCGGAGTCTAGGGAAAATAAACCGTAACCTACCTGTCGTCCGATGACAAGCTACTAGAACAACGATCTCCAAGCTCGAAACACTCCGAGAAAATCCAAAACTTAATCGGAATCGGATTTGGGCTTGAATAACTTGACGTAGATAATTGATTTTCTTTTCAGTAATTGAATAATTAACAAAAGTTTTCCTCTCAAAATGATCCTCACGTAATATGTACATATGTACAGTAGAAAAGATGTCTTGGACAAAATGGTGTAAAATGGGTTTTATATATACCCAGCAATAAATGAATTATTTCACAATTGACTTTATCCAATTGAGAAAGTGCCACCAATAAAGTATGGTTATGGTGTCCACTCCCTCCACTTCCACGTGGAGGTAGAGGTGGCACCAAGATATTCATTCCCCAAAACATATATATTCGGGTATTGAATAAGTTCGTGGTATAATAAATATAACTTTTAAAATATACCATAATTCATAGAAAATTATTTCGAATAAAACCTACTATATTATAATAATAAATTTCAACATAACTAAATTTACTATCTCCGTTAAAATATTACAATGTACAAAAACCTTATAAAATAAATACATATACAATTATATCGCAACAAAAATATTTTTCATAAACCTTTAAAATATTTTGAAAAGGTAATAATAATATAATTTTTACCAAATTCAACTTTAAAATAAAATATTTTCAAATAAACGCGCTATGCTAATAAAATTCTTAAGCTTAGGCTCGTACTTCACCATAACACGATTTTGATACTCAAGAACTCTCTTGGAACCCTCCCTTATGTTTTCTCACTGTTTCAGAACTGAAATGGCATTTTAAAACGTGAAGTTGAGGCTTAAATCGGTCTTGACCCGTCCCGCTTCGCGACCCGGTTCGCAACCCGTTTTCTGCCAGACAGTCCGCGGTAAAACAGTCATAACTTTTTACTCAGAGATCAGTTGGACGTGAGGTTTTGTGCGTTGGAAACTAGACTCGTAGGCCTTCGATTTGGTGTTTTGGGGGACTTCTAATTCTTTATATATTGAGATAAAAGCTCCGAGACATTTTACCCAAAGTTCAGAAAATTTATTAAAGAACTTACGATAACTTTTGCCGACTTGCTTGACTTCAAAACTTATAATGCGACCAAACAAATGGACCCAACACCGAAATACCGGTCCTGACGAGACTTAAGTGACTTGGGTCCGCTACAACAAGCTCTAACGGCACAAGGAAAACGTGTATGTGGAAATGACCGGAAGGGTCATTACACTATACTAACCCTATTAACCAACCAATACTTAACCAGAAACTAAGAAGCTAAAAACCAATTTGCGATAAATAATTCGAGATTCACATCTGAAAGTAAATAACAGAAAACCCTACAGAAATATTCCCCTAGAATCTGAAGTCCAAACAAAGGACTAGGGCTAATAGAAGAATCCATGGTAGCCCAAAAGATGCAGCTCACCCTTGAATTCAGAAGTCGTCAAGATCATAATTGAGGTCTCGAAACAGCCATTGGAATATTCCATGTACTCAACAAAAGAAGAGCAGGTGTAGTATCAGTACACGAGAACAACAGTGTACTGGTAGGATCATCAGTCAGTTCTATGATACGAAATACGAATAATCAACCATAACTTAGTAAAATAGGACAACATGTTTAAATAAGGCCAGGTTCGTATAAGCAAGACTCTTAGTCATCAACCTGAGTTAACAACCATATAATGCATGTCCACAAAACCAGTATATAACATCAACCCAGACCACCTAAGGATCCCTAGGATATCATCTATAGCGTTCAACATGCAATCCTGGTTTACTCAAGAAACCACCTTAGCACTTAATTATACCAACCCGGCCACTCATGGACCAACATAAGGTAATAACATCACAACAGATAAACCTGGTTCACTCATGGAATGAACACGCATAACAACAATTAAACCCATACCAGGCGTGGTACCCAAGACAACCATAAGTGAAACTGTACCAGGCGTGGTACCTGAGCCAACCAATGAATAACATATACCAGGAATGGTACCGAGCCAATCAATAATTTGTACCAAGCATGGTACCCGAGCCAATCAATGAAATCACACATATCACAACAATCACAACCACAAATAATAACATACCATATTTGTACAACTAACAAGCATTTAAAACAAGTTCATTGCATGAGATTGACACTTAAGATATCACCAACACTTTTCCCTTTTACCCTGAACACACATGGTGCAAGTAATACTAAGATACAGTTATAATGCACACATTACGAATTTTGATTACAAAAACCATCACCTACCTCGATCTAAGCTTGAATGCTCTACTAGACCTGAGCTTTTGCGTTTCTTGCAACTTTTGGTTGGTTGTGGTCTAAGAACAAAATGCAAACACATAATCAACCCAAATGGACTAAATATTGCGGATTATGTCTGAATCCCAAACCCCAGGCAAAATTCATGATCATTCCACCCATTCTAAGGCATTCACACCATTATTTCACTTAATTACTACCAATTCCATGGTTACACTATTAAAATATGGTAAAGGAATACTAAATAAGGAACTTAAACCAAGAATCCAAGGTTTTATGCCCTAACATTCCCTTTTACACAAGAAAATTCATCCTAGGTTAAGTTAAATACTCCCTAAAGCCTGTAACCAATGATTCTAACCCATAGAAATTGAAGTATTAGTTTACGGGGACAAAATACTTACCTTAACGAAGAATTTTGGTGGAAAAATGATGGATTTTGCCCAAAATTGCCTCTTCCTTCCCCTAAATGCTCTTCTGAAATAATGAGAATTTTTTGCATTTATAGAAATTAATCCTGCTATAGCAGCCTAATCCCGCTATAGCGGCACCGCCATAGCGACAGTCTCTCTCTATAGCGAAGTTGATCGACTCTGACTCCCGTTATAGCAGTAATTTCTCTACTATAACGACATTATGATAGCGGCCTATAACCCTCTATAAAAAAATTCATGGGACAAAAACTTGGAAATCCTCCCAGTTTTCCCAATTTAACAACACACCCTCTAACCATGACGTCTCGGACCAACCCTCTTTACGTCAAATTTTAGATCGGGAGTTCTACTCACCCGAATTTAGTTTTGAAAAGTCCTACAGACTCCATAATGCTTTAGCTAATCAAAAAATAAGCTCAAGGTTAATCATTTTTCCCAATACTTCCCTGGATTGCCCTAGACCTAACCTCACTCAGATTTTGTCAAAGACTGGCCTAGCCCAGAATTTTCAACTCCCCCACCCGAAAGTTTTCTAACCCAATTTCTTGCATGATTAGCTCACCCATAAAGTTAATAAGGGTCATTACTATAGATACCAATTTACCTATCATTCATCATTGAATAATAAAACAAGAAAAATAAGCTAAATCAAGAAGAAAGTAGTACCTGAATCCTCAAATAAGTGTGTCCTTCTCAATTTCCCAAGTGGATTCTTCAATCGTATGATGCTTCAATTGAACCTTTACTGATTTGATCTCAATTATCCTCAACTTCTGTACAATCCAATCAAGAATAGTGACAAGCTTGCTCATCCTCATAGTGAAGGTACTTATCTAGCAAGACCAAATCCTATTTGATGATGTAATCCTCATCCCCATGATATCTTTTCAGCATTGATACATGGAAAACTGGATGGACCCTAGACAAACTAGGCGGCAAGGCCAACCTATAAGCTACCAGCCCTACATCATCGAGAACCTCAAATAGACCAATGTACTAAGGGCTAAGTTACCCTTCTTGCTAAACCTCGTGGCTCCTTTCATAGGTTACACCTTCAATAGAACTTGTTCACTAACAAGAAATAACATGTATCTTACCCTTCAGTCTTCATGTTCCTTTAGTCTACTCTGCACTGCCAACAACCTGGTTTGGATACCCCCAACTTTTCTTGGGCTTCTTTCACTAAATCAACTCCTAGAGGTTTCACATCACCCATCTCAAACCATCCTATGGGAGATTTACATCCCCTCCCATATAGTGCCTCGAACGGTGTCATGTCAATACTGGAGTGATAGTTGTTGTGGTATGAGAATTCACACAATGGCAAAATATGGTCCCAATAACATTCGGAGACAATCACACATGCTCTCAACATGTCCTCAAGCACCTAAATTATCCTCTCCAACTAACCATCGATCGGAGGGTGAAAAGTTATGGTAAAAGTGAGTTGGGTGCCTAACTATTCGTGTAACCTGCCCAAGAACATAGAAGTAAGTTGCGTACCTTTGTCTGAAATAATGGATAGTGGAACCCCATGCAGCCTCACTATCTCCTTGATATAGATCTTGGCCAAATGTTCAGAGTTGTAATCCATCCTGGCCGGAATAAAATTGTCCGACTTAGTCATCCTATCCACAATGACCCAAATTGAGTCATACTTTCCCACGGTCTTAGGAAGACCCACCACGAATTCCATGGCTATCCTTTCCTATTTCCACTCAGGAATTGGCATCCTTTGAAGCAATCTTGTAGGCCTTTGGTTCTCATAGTTCACCTGCTAACAATTATGACACTTTGACACATATTTTGCTCTGTCCTTGTACATCACAGGCCACCAATAAACCTGCCTCATATCTCGGTACATTTTTGTCATACCTAGATGAATAAAGAACCACAAACGATGAGCTTCAACCAACACATTCTGAACCAAGTCATCAACCCAAGCGACACATATCCACCCTTTAAAACCTAACACCACCTACTTATCGAGTGTGGCAACCGAAGTCTCACCAGACACCACCTTGTTCTAGAACATGTTCAATCGCATATCTTGAAACTGTTTCTCCTTGATTTCCTCCAGAAATGTTGACTTAACTTAAATATTGTCCAACACTCTACCCTTATCTGATATTCCCAATTGTATGACCTTAGACGCTAGATTTTGAATCTCTCTAGCCAAGAGTCACTTTTACACGCCCAAACAAGCCAAACTACTCATGCTAACTGCTTTTTGGCTCAGTGTGTCTGCCACCATATTGGCCTTACCTGGGTGATACTGTATGGTCACATTTTAATCTTTAAACAACTCCATCCACCATCTATATCTCAGATTTAGATCCATTTGTGTGAACAAATGTTGCAGACTGTGATGGTTTGTGAACACCTCTCACTTGACACCATAGAGACAGTGTCTCTAGATCTTAAGTGCAAATGCCACTTCTTCCCACTCCAAATCATGGGTCAGGTAGTTGTTCTCGTGAGGCTTCAATTGCCTCGAAGCATAAGCTATGAAATTCCTATCCTGCATTAATACAACCCCAAAACCCAAATGTGAAGAATCACAAAATATTACAAAATCATTATGTTCAACCGGTAGTGATAGAATAAGAGTTGTAGTCAAAAGTGTCTTGAGCTTTTGAAAGCTCTCCTCACACTTGTCAGAAAAAACAAATGGTACCTCCTTTTGGGTCAACCTTTTCAAGTGAGTAGCAATAGAAGAAAAGTTCTTGATAAACCTGTGATAATAGCTAGCAAGACCGACAAAACTCCTAACCTTAGTCACAGAGCTAGGCAGGACCCAACTCTTAACCGCCTCAATCTTCTGGGGATCTACCATCACCCTCTTTTCCGAGACCACATGCCCTAAGAAGGCAACCGAAGATAAGAAAATTTGCATTTCTAAATTTAGCATATAATTTCTTTTCCTTTAAAATTACCAAAACAATAGGAAGATGCTCAACATGCTCCTTCTTACTCTTGGAGTAACTCAAAATGTCATCGATAAAAATAATCACGAATGAATTCAAGAATGACTTGAAAACATCATTCATCAAGCTCATAAAGATTGTTGGCACATTGGTCAACCCAAACGAAATTACTAGGAACTCATAATTCCCATATCAAGTCTTGAAAGCCATTTTAGTGTATCCTCAGGTCTAATTTTCAGCTGATGATACCCTGACCTTAAGTCAATTTTGGAAAACACCAAAGCACCCTGCAAGTTGTCAAAAAGGTCATTTATACTGGGCAAGGGATACTTATTCTGAATGGTAACCTTGTTCAACTGCATGTAGTCTATGCATATCCTCATGCTACCATCCTTATTTTTCACAAAAAAGATCAGAGCACCCCAAGGTGAAGCATTAGGATGAATAAATCCCTTATCAAGAAGTTCCTGTAGCTATGTTTTGAGTTCCCTTAACTCTGCTGGAGCCATGTGATAATAAGGAAGAGAAACTGGGTGAGTGCCTTGCTCCAAATCTATATAGAAGTAAATATCCCTGTCCAAAGGCATACCAGGTAAATCAGTAGGAAATACCTCCTAAAATTTAGAAACCATAGGGACTGACTCAATAGAAAGGGACTTTGCACTAAAATCCCAAAGATGAGCGAGAAAGGCAAAATACCCATTTCTCGCTAGCTTTCTAGCCCAAAAAAAGGATATGATCTTCACTAGCCTAGGCTTATACACACCCTCCCACTCTAGTCTATCCATACCCAATATTTTTAGAGTGACTACCTTGGTACACAGCTCAACAAAGCATTATAAGGAGACGTCCATGTCATACCCAAAATAATATCAAAATCCATCATATCCAATACGACCAAATCTACCTAAGTCTGAAAACCCATAAACACAACTGAGCATAAATGATACATATGGGTCACTACCACAGACTCCCCAACTAGAGTAGAAATATGAATAGGAGAATCAAGAACATCAAAAATTAAGTCTAGACCCAAGGCAAATATAATAGATACATAAGAATATGTGGAACCCAGATCAAATAAAATAGAATCCATCCTATCATAGATGAGAATAGTACATGTTAACACAACATCAGATGCCTCGACCTTGGACTTGCCTTGGAAATCGTAACAATAAGATCTATCATTAATCGTTGAAACCACTTTAGCATGCTGCGCTCCACCTTTCCATGTGTTACCATTACCTTTATTACCAGCACAACCTCTATGATTATTACCTCACCCACCCTTTGGACGTCCCCTGCCAGTGCCACCTTCAACTATTGGAACCACAACCTTGGTATGGTGCTGCACCTGATTACCTACCTGCCTCATAGGGAACTCCCTCTTAAATGACCCAGATCACCACAATAAAATCATCCCATCTTAAGAGAAGGCCTGCTGACAGAATAATAGGAAGCCCCTTGGCCTCTAGGAGCTGGGGATATGAATGGCCCCTGACTGACCACAAGTAGAAGCTGATAAGGCTGACTGAATAGGACAAGCCAAATGAACCTACTAGCTGAGACCTCTAAAGTAAGAACCACTAAAATCATCTACACTCTGGGACTTCTTAGCTAATACATTAGCTTGCCCAACCTGCTTAACTTCCTCCAAATTCATCACATAGTCAATCACCTCATTAAAGATCCTTCCTATTGAAGTCATATGAATGGAAAAAACATGCAAATCAGTATTCAAGCCTATAACATACAAGATAAGCATCTCCTCATCAGTACCCAACAGTTGGGTAGCATAGCGAGACAAAGCATGGAACTTGGCCTCATAAGCTGCAACAGAAATACTGTCTTGTTCAAGGGATAGAAACTCATCCTTCATGTGATCCTTGAGAGTATGAGGCATATATTTCTCAAGAAATAAGGCATGAAATTAGGCCCAAGTCATCGGAGGCAAAGATTATGAATTACACTCCGCATAGGCCCTCTACCACTCTTTGGCATCACCCTACCAATGGAATGTCACGAACTCAACCCCATGTTTCAATACAATTCCAAACTTGTACAATCTCTCATAACAGTCCAAAATAAACTCAGAAGAATCCTCATCTTCTGCACCATGGAATGATGAAGGTTTCAACTTCAGGAACTTAGTCAACAACTCATGCCTGGTCCAGGTAATGACATGGCCTAGTACTGGATCAAAGAATGAATCTGTACCCAAAGCTTCATCCATCCTAGGAGCTATGGAAGCATCAGGATGGGCACCAAAAACCTGAACTTCTAGCATCATAGGGGTGGCTCCAGTACCTACCAGCATACTCATAAATGCCAACACCTACTGAATGACCTCACAAGACAAAGAAGGAAGGCATGCACCTCCAATAAGTGTTTCCACCTATGGTTTTGTGTCATCCTTGTGTACCAGCTCAGTATACTTAACATGATCTTGTGGTGGGGAAGGGGTTGCATGACTCTACTCAACCGCCACCTGAGCTCCACCCCTGGAGGGGGTCACTCTCCCTCTGCCCGTATATCTACCTTTCCCTTGAACTGCCGGTCTTGCAGCTAGAGCTGCTGCTCTTTCTCTATTCTGTCTAGTATTCACCATTTGTTGACAAAAGAATGAAGGAGGTCAGATACAAATTTGGATTGCCAGATACCAATTGGAGTCATGTTATAGCACGAAGGAAGAAACTAGGGATAATTTATAAATTCATGTAGCCTCTCGAAGAAAAGTATGAACTTCTTTTTATTATTCTATTAGATTCTAGTTGACTCATTTTGGTATGACAAGATCATGAACCTAGGGTTCTGATACCATATTTTTCATGACTTGATCTACCACAAGTGGCACCCACATTAAATCCTAATAGGAGAACCAATTAACCAACCAATACTTAACCAAAAACTAAGCAGCTAAAAACCAATTTGCAATAAATAATTCAAGATTCACATCTAAAAGTAAATAATAGAAAACCTTGCGGAAATATTCCCCTAGAAACTTAAAAAAGTGTACCAACTCTAAACATGTCTAAAAGATAGGGATGCAACCCCAAAACAAAGAGAGTCTAAGTATGAAAAAGGGACTAGAACTAATAGAAGAATCCATGGTAGCCCAAATGAGGCAGCTCACCCTTGAATTCATAAGTTGTCTGGATCAAAATTGAGGCCTCAAAACAGCCGCTGGAATATGCCCTGTACTCAGCAAAAGAAGAGGAAGTGCAATATCATTAAACAAGAAGAACAATGTACTGGTAAGATCATTAGCCAGTTCGAAGATATGAAATATGAACAATTAACCATAACTTAGTAAAATAGGACAACATGTCTAAATAAAGCCAAGTTCATAAAAGCAAGACTCTCAGTTATCAACCTGACTTAACTACCATATAAGATAGGTCCATAAAAATTGTATATAAAAACAACCCAGACCACCCACAGATCCTTAGGACATCATCTAAGGCATTCAACTTGCAATCCTAATTAACTCAAGAACCACCTTACCACTTAAACATAAGAACCCGGCTACTCATGGACCAACATGAAGTAATAACATCACAACAGATAAACCTGGTTCACTCATGGAACAAACACATATAACAATAATCAAACCCGTACCAGGCATGGTACCTGAGCCAACCATAAGTGAAACCATGCCAGGCATGGTACCCAAGCCAACTGATGAATAATTGTACCAGGTGTAGTACCTCAGCCAATAAATAATCTGTACCAGGCATGGTACCCAAGAAAACTGAAGAAATCACAAATATCACAATAATCACAACCATAATAAATAGCATACCACACTTGTACAACTAATAAGCATTTAAAACTTGTTCATTACATGAGATTGACACTTAAGATATCACTAACACTTTTCCCTTTCACCCTAAAAACACATGGTGCAAGTAATACTAAGAGAGAGTTATAATGCATATATTACAAATTTGGATTACAACAACCATCACCTACCTTAATCAAAGCTTGAATGCTTTATGTTTCTTGCAAATTTCACCTGGTTGTGCTCTAAGAACAAAATGCAAACATATAATCAACCCAAATGGCCTAAATATTATGGATTATATCTTAATCCCAAACTCCAGGCCAAATTTATGATCATTCCTCTTGTTCTAGAGCCTTCCCACCATAATTCACCTAATTACTACCAATTCCATTGTTAAACTAGTGAAATACAGTAAAGAAATCCTAAATAAGCAACTTAAACCAAGAATCCAAGGTTTTATGCCCTAACATTCCTATTTACACCAAAAAATTCATCCTAGGTTAAGTTAAACCCTCCCCCAAAGCCTTTAATTGATGCTTCTAAGCCGTAGAAATCAAAGTAGTAGTTTATGGAGACAAAATACTTACCTTAATAAAGAATTTTGGTGGAAAATAGATGTATTTCACCTAAATACACCTCTACCTTCCCTAAAATGCATTTGTGAAATAATGAGCATTTTTGGGGAAGTTTATGCATTTACGGCGGTTAATCCTGCAATAGCGGCTTAATCCCGCTATCACAGCACTGCTATAGCGGCAGCCTCCCGCTATGGTGGTGTTGATCGACTCTAACTGTAGTGACCCTCTAGGTAATTTTCTTGATTTTTGTGCTTTTTCTGTGTTTTGAGCTTTTCAACAGTGGCTACAGGTCATTTATGACCTACCGAGACTGATGGTTTGATTCCTAGGCAGTTCTTTAGTGTTTTAAGACTATTTCCCTATTTTGAAACTCTTAAAGCTGGTAAGGCTGACTTTGGTCAACATTCAGAGAAGATAGCCTTGGATAGAAATTCCATCAACACTATTAACTCTGGAACATTGACTTTGGGCTAGAAGGACCTTTGGTTTGGGTCACGAGGCTTCCAGACTCATTTTGAGATATTAGGTTCCATTTTAGTAAAAGTTGGTTTTTGGGCATGGGGCTCACTTTTTGTTTAAACAATCTCCATTGGGAATTTTTATCAATTTTGTTAAGTCCAAAATTTCATTTCTAGTAGGGTAGCATAGTTCATTTGCATGCGTGGAATCCCGAAATATCCCCGGGGGTCCATTCAGTGACTTTTTAACTTAAGAAGATCTAATGGTTGTTATTGTAGGTGCAGGTCTTAGACCTTCATTATGACCATGAATAAGGCCACACAATCACAATTGTCTACTTTATTGGGTATTTCAACTGCGAGTAGTCCTTCACGCGATCGCGATGAAGGGTCTATGGACCCATCACTCATTGATCTTTGTGATCGCATGGATGGACCATCACGATCGTGATTGTCTAGCTAGCATAGTGATCGCGACTGTGTGGGATCCTTCGCAAGTGAAATGAAGGATCCCTGGCAGTCTATAAAGTTTTCCCTTCATTTTCTCCTCCACTTTTTTTAAAAACTTCCATGGATATTGAGCTCCAAAGCTAGTTCAAACTCCTTTTTGTCCCTTCATTGTTCTGGTAAGTTTCCCTTACTTCCCTTCTACCTTTCCATCTTTAATTCATGATTCTTTCTGTTAATTTTCATTGATTTCCATGTTTATAATTCTTGCTCATAGAGGACTTCGGGGCTGTTTTAGGCCTTGAGATGAGTCTCATTCACTCTCAATTTTTGGGCATGGGTTTATAAACCCGTTGTGAACATAATTGTGAATTTTTGTCCATTTTGTTGTGCGGACCTCAGGGGTCATTTTACAACCTAATTTCTAACCTGAATTTCTGTATAGCAATATAGGTGTCATTCTTCTCGTCTTTACACCTGGATTATATTTTTCATAGTGTGGCAGCTTTCTGAGGCTATTCAAAAGGGAAAGGCACATGAGTAATGGTTCGTGCTTGCATTTTTACCCTGAGGTAGGTTACAATTTATTTTCCTTAGACTTGGCTTAGTTAGATTCTAGATTTTATAATTTATTGGAATGTTAGGTGAAGACTTAGGGTAGAAATAGGCTTAAATCCTGTTTTCATATTGATTGTCCATTTAAGGATCGTAGACTAGAATTATACTATTTATCCTTAGTTTAGGAGCTTGTAGGACTGTTGTGACTATCCTAGAATCGCTAAAATTCTTTTAGGAGGTTTTAGAGGTAGAGTAGGTACTTTTAGTTATTTTTTTGGTTATTTTTTATTCCTTCTATTTTTATTTACCAATGATGTGTGACTGTGGGCCCGAGCCAACAACACAGATTGGATGGTGTTCCAGGTCAATTCTCTTATTTGGAAGGTGTTTTGCCCTGTTTTCCTTGTTCGTGTGATATATTCTCTGATTTTGAAAATTTACATGTTCATACTGCATTTACATGGCTAGAGGAACAAAATGGAAAGAATATTCAGAATTTTTGGCTTAACTTGAGATTTGCCACTTTTATCATGATTTTTGGATTTTTAAAGGAACTGTCTTATATTTTGTCACTGGTTTTGGAAATGAAAAAAAAGTAACACTTTTATGCCAGTCCAAGGGACATTTTTGGACCTTTTTCACCATTTACTTTTTTGTTGATAAGTCCGATGTTCGATTCTGGATGACCTGAGAAGAACATATCCGGGTTTTTTTTTCTTTTTATGCATATGTTGATGAGTCCAAGGTTAAATTCTGGGCGCCTAGGGTACCCGATACTGAGTTTTCATTTTATATATTTCTGCATCACATCATCTCCTGTTACATTGCATTAGCTTGGGTGTACTTGGATTGTCTGTTGCCTCAATCATTATTTTTATCTTCTTTATCAATTTAGTTAGTTCTGTTTTCGGTTGATAACTATATTTAGGTGGATACCTGTAGCTAGCTTACTTTTCTATTTTGATACTCTTACTATACTCTGCATCTTTTTCTAATGCATCACCTAGTATTAGCCACCCTCATTGATCCTCCTATCATTCATGGTCAACTATTGTTTAGATCGTGGTGAGCTCCTGCCATTTTGGAGACTTTACTGCTTTCCATTTACCTTTCTGTCTATATTTTCTATTTTTGATAGATAGTACCTGTTGTATAGCTATTATCAAACTTAGATGCTCTTGTATCAGTGACACCAGGTCTGGGGTTGGTTTTGGTAGATGTTGTCTTCTCAGTCACTTTGGGTCTATTTTTGTATACTTATTATGGTTTGTATGTATCTATACTATTGGCCCTCATCTTTTATGCTTCCCTTTGTTTTTCATTATTTTTTATGTTTTAGTATACTTCCACATCTTTGGGTCGGCTTTCTTACTAGGTAGTAATGTAAGCACCATCACGGCCCAAATTTTGGTTATGACAGAGTGGTATCAAAGCTTTAGGTTCACCGGTCTTACCAGTACAAGAGCAAAGTTTCTAGTACAGTCTCGTGGATTTGTATGATGACATCTGTATCATATTTGTGAGAGGCTATAGATCATTCCTGGGATAGATTCTATCTTATTAGATTCCTTATCATGCGCTCTTGACTATATCAACTTCTAAGTATCATTTGTTTACTCTTTCTCAGGTGGTTTGATGAGATCAGCAGTAGGTAAAAACGAGACCCATGCACCTACAGTTAGAGCTCCAACTAGGGGATGGGGTAGCGGTTAATATAGATGTCGAGGTAGGGGATAGGCTGTGGTACCAAATTAGGCCAATACTAGATTACCATTTCTAGAGCTAGATATTGAGGTTCAGGAGGTGCATTATGAGCCAGAGGGTGTGGGTCCAGCCCAGCATCTGGCAAGTTTCATGGCTACTCCAGTAATATAGGACACATTGGTTTGCTTGCTTGGGTTTCATAAGGATATGTCAAAGCCAGCAACTTTACCTGGTACTACGATTGGTTCTCAGGTCAGGGATGAGGTTAAGACTTTAGCTTAGGCAGCGGTACAGGGTTGAGAAGCGTAGCCTACTACTGCAGCTCCCTGATTAGAGGTGTTGCTAGTTCCTATAGTTGTTCCACCTATTCCAGCTGGGCCAATCATGTTTTCTAAGGAGAAGAAGATGCTTGGTTTATTTCTACAGTTGGCTCCCCCGAGGTTTTCAAGTGCTCCTAGAGAGGATGCACAAGAGTATCTGACTTGTTACTAGAAGAGGCTTAATAACCTTGGGTTGGTCGAGTCTCATGGAAATGAGTAAACCACTTTTCAGCTGGATGGTCTAGTGAAACAGTGTGCAGGTCCTTTACAGCTTGCAGACCAGTTGGGTCAACTATGCTTAGTTTGGCATAGCTCTCCATAGCTTTCTTGGAGAAGTATGTACTGTGCAGCTTAAGAGAGTGGTTGATAGATGAGTTCTCTAGGTTGGGGTAGGGCTCCATGTCTGTCTCAAAGTACGAGGTCAGTTTCCATGAGCTGGCTAGGCATGCCACCATGATTCTGCCCAGCGAGCATGAGAAGGTGTGTTGCTTTGTCTGAGGTTTGACTTTATAACTCTATTTTACTACAGACGGTATGGTAGCATCAGGCCAGTCCTTCTTGGAGGTTGTATATCATGCCTGCACTATTAAGGGCATACTTTACGAGGTCTAAAGGGGCAGAAATAAAAGGCCCCGCTATTACACCAATTACAGTGGCTCACAGACATGAGGTAGAGGCTTCTTTTGTAGGAGTCATCATCTGTAGTGCTTCTAGCCAAACTAGCTTATTCAGGTGGAATTTCTTATTACTGAGGGTCAGTATGGCTATAGTATGGTTTAAAATTCCCAAGGTGCTCGTTCTGGGTTTAACAGCTGTGGTAGTAATTTTTATTCAGTTGGGTCTTCACAGAAGGATATGGTTGGCTGAGATCATTATGAGTGTGGTGAGTTAGGCCACTTTACTAGGGAGTGTCCATTAGTGAAGCACCATAGGTGACATGATCAGTCAGTTCAGGCCTCAGTGGCTCTAGCACTACCAGCTAGAGGTTGTGCACATGGTAATAAGGATGGTCCCTAGGCTATGAGAGGTGGTACTCAGTGTGTTAGATCAGGTGGTTATGGCAGTTGGAGCCATATGTATGTTTTTCCAAGCCGTCCAGAGGCTGAGGCTTCAGATGCTCTTATCATATGTATGATCTCTATTTGCCATCACTCAGCTTCTGTATTGTTTGATCTTGGTTCTACATTTTCTTATGTGTCTACATATTATGCTACCCGTCTGGAGCCTACTTATGAGTTATTGACTATGCCTTTGCATGTAGCTATCCCAGTAGGAGATTCCTTAGTAGTGGATCATGTATATCTTGCTTGTGTGGTGACTATTCTAAGGTATGACATGTGGGTAGACCTGGTTGTGCTTGATATGGTTGATTTTGATATGATTTTAGGCATGGATTGGCTGTCTCCCTACCATGAAGTCTTGGATTTCTTCCCCAATACCATTACTCTATGGATGCATGGCATCCCACTCATATTATGGAAGGGTGTAGATAACCACATGCCGAGGGGAGTTATATCTTTCCTTAGAACCCAGCGGTTGGTTGGGAAGGGGTGCTTAGCCTATCTCGCTTACGTATGTGATACTAGTGCCACAACACCTTCACTTGAGTCAGTTCCTATGGTTTGCTAGTATTTGGATGTGTTTCCCTCTTAGCTACCGGGTCTTCCTCTTGATTGTGACATTAAATTTGGTATTGATGTTGAGCTGGGCACTCAGCCTATTTCTATTCTGTAATATCAAATGGTACCAGCTTAGTTGAGAGAGCTTAAGGATCAGCTCCAGGACTTATTGAGTAGGGAGTTCATCAGGCCTAGTCTATCTCTATGGGATGCTCTGGTTCTATTTGTGAAGAAGGATGGGTCCATGTGGATGTGTATTGACTACAAGCAATTGAATAAGGTGATAGTTTAGAACAAGGTATCTGATGTCGCGTATTGATGATTTGTTTTACCAGCTATAGGGTGCAACGGTGTTCTATAAGATTGACTTGAGGTCTAATTATCACTAGTTGAGGATTAGGGATGCGGACATCTGAAAGACTGCATTTTGGACTCGATATGGCCACTATGAGTTCCTAGTCATGTATTTTGGGTTGACTAATGCCCCATCAGCTTTTATAGAGTTGATGAACCATGTGTTTAGAACCTACTTAGATTCCTTCATGATTGTGTTTATCGATGACATTCTGGTATAATCGAGGAGTAGAGAGAGCATGAGAAGCATTTGAGAGTTATACCTCAGACCTTGCAATACCATCAATTGTATGCCAAATTCACAAGGTGTGAGTTTTATCTTAAGTCTGTGGCATTCTTGGGGCATGTGGTGTCCAACGATGGGATTACAGTAGATCCAGCAAAGATTACGGTATTTCGTTAGTGGGCTAGGCCTACTTCTCCTACCAAGGTTCACTGTTTCATTGTGTTGACAGGTTACTACAGATGATCTATGAAGGGGTTTTCTTCGATAGTTTCACCATTCACTAGATTGACTAAAAAGAATGTCCCATTCTAGTGGTACGATTAGTGTTAGGCGAGCTTTATGAATCTCAAGGCCTTATTAACTTTAGCTTTGATTCTTAGTCTTTCAATTGAGCGCGAGGGGTTTACTATTTAATCTGATGGTTCTTGAGTTGGTTTTGGTTGTGTATTGATGCAGCAGGGCTGAGTTATTGCTTATTCCTCCAGACAATTGAAGATTCACGAGAGGAACTACCCCACTCGTGACTTGGAGTTTTCGGTGGTATTCTTCACATTGAATATTTGGAGGCACTATCTTTATGGAGTATTATGTGAGATTTTCACTGACCATCGTATACTTTAGTACATTTTTAGAAATAAGAACCTAAATTTGAGATAGCACATGTAGTTAGATCTACTAAAGGACTATAACATATCCATTCTCTATTACCCGGTAAAGGAAAATGTGGTAGTGGATGCCTTGAGTTGGAAGGTGGTGAGCATGGGTATCTTAGAATTCTTTGCAGCAGAGGAGCATTCTTTAGCATTAGATATCCAATCCCTGGTCACAGGTTGGTTAGACTTGACATTTCTGAGTTGGGTCATATTCTTGCTTGTGTTGAGGCTAGATCTTCCTTGTTAGAGCAGATTCAAGCACATTAGTTTGATTTATGCGAGGTTGAGGATCATTCATAATAAGGTGTTGAGCTGTGAGGCTAGTAAGGAAACCATAGATTTCGATGGGGTTCTGAGGATTGAGGGTTGTATCTGTGTTCCTAGACTTGGTGATTTGGTCAGGTTGACCTTGGAGGAGGCTCATTTTTCTAGGTATTTTATTCATCTTGGGGAAGCTAATATGTATCATGACTTGATACAGCACTACTGGTGGTCTAGAATTAAGAGAGGTATCTAAGATTTTGTGTCTAGGTTCTTGAACTATCAATAGGTGAAGTTTGAGCACTAGAGGCCAGGTGGTTTGACTTAGAGGCTACCCATTCTGGAGTGGAAATGGGAGCGGATAGCTATGGACTTTGTAGTCATTTTTCCATGTACTCTGTAGAGATTTGATGTTATTTGGGTCACCTGGACAGGTTGACAAAGTCTGGTAACTTTTTGCTGGTTCAGACTTCTTACAGTTCTGAGAGGTTGGCTCAGACCTACATTCGTGAAATTGTCCATTTGCATGGGGTGCCAGTTTCTATAATTTCTAACCATGGTACTTAGTTTAGTTCATACTTCTGGAGGTCTATTCAGAGAGAGTTGGGTAATAGAGTTGAGCCTAGCACCACTTTTCACCCACAGACTGATGGTCAGTTAGAGTGTACTATTCAGGTTTTGGAGGATATATTGCGGGCCGGTGTTATTGATTTTGGAGGTTAGTGGGACTAGTTTTTTGACTTGGCAAAGTTTGAGTATAATAATATAGTTACCATTCCAATATTTAGATGGCTCCATTTGAGATTTTGTATGGTAGGTGGTGCAGATCTTTGTGGGTTGGTTTGATTCCTTCTAGGTTAAGCTATGGGTAACCAATTTGCTTTGTGATTCTATGGATAGAGTCTGGGTCATTTAGAAGAGACTTCGCACTTCCAGAGTAGGCAGAAGAATTATGCTAATAGTAGGGTTTGATACTTAGAGTTTATAATTAATGATTGTGTGTTCCTTCGGGTGTCACCCATGAAGGGCGTGATGATGTTTGGGAGGAAGTGTAAGCTCAGTCCTAGGTTCATTGGCCCGTTTGAGATCCTTCATCACATTGGGGAGGTTGCTTATGAGTTAGCCCTGACACTTACTCTTTTTAGTGTGCATCCAGTTTTCCATATTTCTATGTTGCAGCGGTATATTCCAGATGAGTCTCATGTACTTCAGTGGGATTCTATTCAGTTGGATGAGTCTCTAGATTTTGAGGAGGAGCCTGTTGCTATTTTGTATAGGCAGGTTAGGAAGTTGAGTTACAAGGAGATTTTGTCAGTTAAGATTGAGTAGCAACATCATTCTGTCGAGGAGGCTACTTGGGAGATCGAGACCGACATACGGACCTGCTATCCTAACCTTTTTGAGCCTTCAGGTACCTTCATTTCTTTAACTTTTAAGGACAAAAGTTCTTTTAGTAGTGGATAATTTAATCCCCCTTTAGTTCATTTTCTTATTTTGTGCTTTATGTGCATTTTGATCTTTCCCACAATGGCTATAGGTTTTTATGACTTGTCGTGACTGACGGTTTGGTTCCCGGATAGTTCATTTGTGTTTTATGCCCATTTCCTTATTTTTAAACTCTTAAAGCTTGTAGGGTTTATTTTGTCCACATTCAGAGAGGACGACCTCAGATGGAAATTTCGTCAGCACTACTAGCTTCAGAATATTGACTTTTGGGTAGAGGGACCTTTGGTTTGGTTCCCGAGTCTTCCAAACTCATTTTGGGCTATTGGGTTCCATTTTGGTAAAAAATGTTTTTTTATGCGTGGGGACCACTTTTCATTAAAATGATCTCCATTATGAATTTCATCAATTTTGTTTAGTTTGGAAAATCGTTTCTGGTAGGGTAGAATAGTTTGTTTGCGTGCGCGGAGACCCAGATTAACCTCGGGGGTCCATCTGGTGACTTTTTAACGTAAGAAAATATGTTGGTTGCTGTTATAGGTGCAACTCTTAGACCTTCATCACGACTGCGAGGAAGGCCACACGATCGTGATGGTCTGATTTGTTAGGTAGCGCAATCACAAAGAGACCTTCACGCATCCGCGATGAAGGGTGTGTGGACCCAGCACCCATTGTTCTTTAAGACTGCGTGGCTGGACTATCGCAATCACGATGGTCTAGCCAGCGTGGTCATCGCGACCGCATGGGGTCCTTCGCGATCGCGATTAAGGACCCCTGGTAGTATTTAAATTTTCCCTTCATTTTCTCCTCCACTTTTGCAAAAACTTCCATGGTTACTGAGCTCCAAAGCTGGTTCAAACTCCCTTTTTCTCCCTTAATTGTTTAGGTAAATTTCCCTTGCTTCCCTTCTCCCTTTCTGTCTTTAATTCATGATTCTTTCCGTTAATTTTTTTGATTTCCTTGTTTATAATTCTTTATCATAGAGGACTTCGGGCATGTTTTGGGCACTGAGTTGAGTACCGTTCGTGCTCAATTTTTGTGAATCGGTTTATATACCAGTTGCAAATATAATTATAGATTTTGTTTTCTATTTTCTTATGCAAGCCCCTAGGTTCATTTCCTTACCTGATTTCTGGCCCAAATTTTCGTATACAAATATGGGTGCCATTCTTATCGTCTTGATACCTGGATTAATTTCTTTATAGCATGAGGTTTTTTGAAAGGTAAAGGAACACGAGTAATGGTTCGTACTTGTAGTTTGGCCTCGAGATAGGTTACGGTTTATTTTACTTAGACTTGGCTTAGTTAAGATTCTATATTTTATAAATTATTGGAATGTTATGTTAAGCCTTAGGGTCGAAATAGGCTTAAATCATGTTTTTGTATAGATTTGCCATTTCGGGATCATACACTAGAATTGTACTGTTTATCTTTAGTGTAGGACCTTGTAGGAATGTTATGGCTAGCCTAGAATCCTTAGAATAATTTTAGGAGGATTTAAAGGAAGAGTAGGTGCTTTTAGTTATTTTCGTGGTTATTTTCCATTCCTTCTATTTTTATTTACCATTGATGTGTAACTGTAGGCCCGAGGCCATAGAACAGATTGGATGGAGTTCTAGGCCAGTTCTCTTGTTTGGAGGGTGTTTCTCCCTATTTTCCTTGTTTGTGTGATATATTCTTTGATTTTGGAAATTTACATGTTCATACTGCATGTACATGGCTAGAGAAATAGAAAGGAAAGAAATTTTGATTTTTTTGGCTTAACATGCGATTTTCTACTTTTATCATGATTTTTGGATTTTTAAAGGAACTATCTTATATTTTGTCACTAGTTTTCGAAAGGAATGAAAATGAGGGACGTTTTCAAACATTTTTTCCATTTACTTTTCTGAATGTTTGATTTTGGGTGACCCGAGGAGCACATATCCAAGTTTTTTTTCTTTTTATGCATATGTTGATAAGTCCGATGTTAAATTTTGGGCGCCCGAGGTACCAGGTACCTGGTTTTCTTTTAATATATTTCTGCATCACATTATCTCCTGTTTCATTGCATTGGCTTAT
Source organism: Jaltomata sinuosa (assembly GCA_003996215.1). NCBI lineage: Eukaryota > Viridiplantae > Streptophyta > Magnoliopsida > Solanales > Solanaceae > Jaltomata > Jaltomata sinuosa. The sequence continues at coordinate 28,138 of QJPP01004626.1, forward strand.
CTGTACTTCGATTGTCTGTTGCCTCGATCATTATTTTTATCTTCTCCATAAGTTTTGTTAGTTCTGTTTTTTGTTGATAACTAGATTTAGGTTGATCCCTGTAGCTAGGTTACTTTCCTATTATTTATGCTATATATTATCTTTCTGAGCTCGTTCGGCCTCTTATGCCTACTGGGTACCCATTGTTTTGGTACTCATACTACACTGCATCTTTTTCTGATTCAACACCTAGTACGAGCTGCCCTCGTTGATCTTTCTATCATTCATGGCCAGCTGCTATTTGGATTATGGTGAGCTCCCAGTGTTTTGGAGACTTTTACTGCTTTCCGTCTACCTTTTTGTCTATATTTTGTATTTCGGATAGATAGTACCTGTTGTATAGCTATTTTGTACCTTAGATGCTTTTGAACCTGTGATAAAAGGATTAGGGTTTGTTCCTGTATATGTTGTCTTCTCGGTCACTTTGCGGCTATTTTTGTATATTTATTACGATTGGTATGTATTTATACGGTTGTCCCTCTTCTTGTTTACTTCGCTTCCATTTTTTATTATATTATATGTTTTAGTATACTTCTGCATCTTTGGGTCAGCTTGCCTATCTAGGGGTTATGTAGGCGCCATCGCGGCCCATTTATGGTCATGACACTGATTCCCACTATAGTGGAAATTTGTCCGCTATAGCAGTGTCAGGGTAGCAGCCTGTCACCCCTTATAGCAGGTGTCACGGGATAGACACTCTAAAATCCTCTCATTTTTTCCCATTTCACAACACACCCTCAAACAATGACGTCCTGGACCAATCCCTTTATGTCAAATTCTATATCAGAAGTTCTACTCACCCAAATTCAGTTCTGAAAGGTCCTACAGACTCCTTGGTGCCTTACCTAATGTAAAAACAAGCTCAAGCTTAATTATTTTGCCAAATCCTTCCCCGGATCACCCTAGACCTCACATTGTTCAGATTTTGTCAGAGAATGGCCTAGCCCAGAATTTTCAAATCCCCCACCGGAACTTTTCTAAGCCAATTTCTTGCATGATTATCTCACTCATAATGACAGGAAGGTCATTACAAGCAAATGCTATAAAATTTTAGCAAGTTGAAATGGCCACCATAACGAACCATTTTGAGCCATAGCGGTCTATTTTGGCAACCATTTTCCTTTCCAGAAGCTAGGTGAACGATGCAAGTTATCAAGATGCGGAGTACAGCCTATAATGAGCCATAACGGTCTATTATGACAGTTGTCTTGCATGACACATATTTCCTTTCTTAGCCTTTTTTGGATATGATTCCTACTATTCTATAAATAGCATCCTTAGGTTATTTCATTATACACCACATATGATACAATTTTACTTCATTTTTGCCTTGGCTTAAACAGTATGAGCGCTACATTGCACTAGAATTCAAGAACCATTCATGGTCTTCAACCAATATTGTAAGTATATTTCTTTTGAATCATCTTATTGTTCTTGTTCTAAGCATGAGTAACTAAACTCATGTCTGGGGTTGTGAAGCCCCGTATTGGGTGAAATCTAGGGCTAAAGTATCAATATAGAATTGAATAGTTTGTTCGATGATTTTTTAATTCTCATTATAATAGCGATTAGCTATTGCAAACGTTAGTATAATGCCAGAAAGCCCTAGTTTGTGCCTGGAAATGTTCATTTGGATTGGGAATATTTAACCAACAAGTACTCAAGGTGTCAACCCTTGTTTAATAAAACTACATAGGAATATGTTGGTTTTACTTGGGAAATTATGATCAGGTTGTGATTACACTTTATTCTATTTGGGAAAATAAGAGATGGAAAGACCATTCCCAAATTGGAAGATAAACTAATTGATAATTTCTCATCTGTATCAAACTAGGACTGACTATAAAGGTATTTCTAATCCCTAAACTTAGCCTATTACATGGTGAAACCATCCCGGTTCATTCCAAATCTTGTTATCTCGATCATGTACTTACTGCAAACTTTAGTTATAGAACAATCTTTTATAGAGTCGTTAATGAATAAGAATTGACATTTAGTAAAGTAACGTAAAGGACTTTGAGTTAGATATTTCTTACCCTGTTCCCTATGAGATTCGAGCATAACCTAGTTGTTGGGTTACTATATTTGACAGATTTCATTTACACTTATAAAAAGGGTGTAACTTGAACGAATCAAGGAAGCCTTTTATTTTTTGGGTAAAAAGATGGTTTATTTTGTATTATATATTAAGGGAGGGGATAACTATTTTTTGGTTCTCTAAACATCACAATACATCAGATTTTATTTGAAAAAGAATGGGCATTAGGCTTTGGTCATGGTCTCCTTCTAGAAGGGACTCTCATTATTCACTATTCGTCTTCTCTGATGAACTCATGATGGCAAAGCATGCAAACCATGTTGTCTCTTCTCCCTCTTCCCCTTATTCATCTTTGTAATACTTGGAAAGGGTCATATATGAACTACTTTGTATGATTTTGGCATTTCTCTAGCGATCCTCCATAGAAGCAACACCGCCTCAGATTTCCCCTCCTCCTCTAATTTGCCAAAAATGCCTACATTTGTCCAATTTGTTTTTTGGCATACGTTGTTGAAGCAATGCCTCTTTCCAATTAAAATTTCTCTATTCCCTGTGATACCTGATGATGCTCAAAATAACTCTCCTGAAGGAGGTTGCAGCGATCGTCAAGAAAAACAACAAGTAACCCAACACAGAGTTGGGGTCAAATCCACGAGGAATAATATCGAGGGAAATTCAGAAAATAAAGAATTAAAGCAACTCATTACAGTTCAAGGAGCAAAAAGAAATAAAATGATTGGGGGATTTGTTGTTTGAAAACAAGAACGCAACTATAATGGATCGGTTGACCAAACCAACGACCCTCCTGACACAAGGATAGCAAGAGAGATTCGGGAATGGGATTTAATTCAAATCCATACGATCCATTACAAATTAATTATCTACTGACTAATTAATCAGAGGTCAATTAAAACAAGCCTTAGAATCTCAAGTATCCACCAATATCTCTCGATGATTGGTTAATATTTCTCAACTAGTTCTTTCAAACCTAGCTAAGTGCTAGAAAGGAAATTCTAATTATGGCAACACTAGGATTTATTTCTGTCCTAAATGCTTAAAATGAGGTTTAAAGCCTCAAGTTAATTCTATTTAACCTTTCTCCATCCTTGATTCACTCTTTCATGCCAAATCAAAGTAAAAGAGACAAGTCCAGGGGTTGATCACTCACTTTAAAATCAATTCAAGCACAAGGTTAATTAGATAATCAAAGACCCAATTCATAAACTAGAAAGCATTTAATAAATTGGAAAAGCACAAGATAAGAATTCAAACCCAAATAAAATTTACCTCTAACATAATATCCAAATCTCAAATCTACCACTGCACCTATAATTTAGCAATACAAAGAAAGAGTTAAGGAAAAGAACTAAGAATTTTGCAATAAAAGCATCCAATCCTCACTCCAATGGTGTATGGTAATGGACTTGCTCTCCAAGCTTGCCAAGATAAGTCTTAGAATTGTGTGCTATCTATGACGGCTAGGAAGAGTTTTATGTTGATTGTAGTTTCTAAAAATATGATTTCCAAACACTGTCCAGTTAATGCCATTTCTTTCATTGCCTACGCCGGTGATCTGATGCATACACAAAAGGTCTCTGTCTGGTTGACCTTCACCTATGCGAGTTGTCCACCGCATGCCCAATGCTTTGATTGAAGTTGACCTTTGCATTCGCGGCTGACCCACCATGTTTGTGAAGGCTAATTTAGCTGCCAGTCAAATACTTCTTTTAATAGCTCTGTTTTGTGTTGTTTTTACTTAATTCCTTTCCCTATAAATTCTAAATCACATAAAACTATAAAGTAGAAGTAAATCGTGTCAAATGCACTATTTTATGTCAATTAGGATAGCAAAAGTATAAGATTAAGAGCTAAATATGTTGGTAAATTACAAACTTATCAATACCACCAAAAAATCTAGTCTTCGATGCACTCTGTTATTATTACTCTTACTAAGGACTGTGTTGACTCATTTTTAAATTTTTGTTTAATCTTGTTACACTACATTGCTTATTGTCTTAAAGTAATCCAATGACAAATAGTTTTCTAGTGAATATGCGCGGACCACTACTGTTTGGCTGATTTTTTTGGACTATTAGGGGATTTATTGTCATTTTAGTGCTTTATCACTTTTATGAAAAAAATAACAAACAAAATACTACACAATATGACAGATGAAATTTAGTTTTAGGCCACATTCCTTCTAAACAACTGTCCCTCAATTTGGACCCTTCAAGTAAGGTGAAATTAACAGATGTATTGTGATTGCATACTAGTATGGCTGATGAGCAACCAATATCTGCAACCACTAATTTACTCAATCTCTCTCCTAGGGTTTCATTTCAATATATCTGGGTCTCCTCCTAAATTATGTAATAACGTCACATCATGAAATGGTGTATATTTTGACTAACCTTTTTTTTTAATTCTTTTAGGCATAGTAAACAATCAGAGTTTGTGGAGTGGTAAAATTTAGTATTTATAGAATAAAACCATAGAATTTTGGACGAAGAATTGAAAAGAGCAAAACAAGGCCCAAGTTTAAAGTTTTATTTTATTTATTTTAACTTCATGTACATTATATAACACCCCACCCGTTTGAACGTTTAAATTAACTCATACTTTTGGGATACGACTAAGAGTGTTTAATATATTAAGGAGGATGTTTTATATGGTATTTTAATTTCACAATGGTCGTATGTTAAGTTTTAAAGTCAAGCAAGTTGAATAATAAAAGTTGACAAAAGTTATTGTAAGTTCCTTTAATAAATTTTCTTAAAATTTAGGTCAAATGTCACAAAGTTATTCTCCCAATATAGAAAAAGTAGGAGGGCCTCGAACCTACAAAATTGAAGGTCTATTGTAATGACCCTCATGGTCATTTCCCCATTTTTGTATATTTTTACCATTTTGACCCTTTCTGAAACTTCTACACTGCATTTTTGACTTGTTGGGATGGGTGGCATATTTCTTGAGGTGTTCGACAGGGTTTTAGAAGAGTTTCCTTATTTTTGAACTCTTCAAGTTAAAATGTTTGACTTTGATCAACATTCTGAGTAAACAGGCTCAGATGAGAATTTTGTCAACATTGTTATCTCTGAAACATGGCTTTTGGGCTACTGAGATCATTGTTTTGGGTCTCGAGGCTTTCAGACTCATTTTGGATACTTGAGTGGTTTTTTTGAAAAAATTGAAAAGTATTGTCTTCGGTCAACATTTCATCAAGATGACCTCCATTGGTCATTTTAATAATTTTGTGGAGTCTAGAATGTAATTTTTAGTAGATAACATGTTTGGTTTGTGTTCACGGGATTCTGAATGAACCTTGAGGTTCCATCTAGAGTATTTTTGGCTTAGGAAGATTGCTAGTTTTTCAGTTGCTTGTGTAGGTACTTAATTTTTACCCTTTACATTTAGGAGGGGTGGCTACATTCACGACGGGCCCATCACATCAGTGAAGAAGGGTCACTGGGACCTAGTCCTACTTTCTCTATGTGTTCACGAGGAGAAGACCACATTTGCAAGCTCCGATCTGTGGTAGGTCCACTGCATTCACGAAGAAGGACCGTATCCTATGCATAGGCTTTTGCACACACAAGTTTACGTGGTCTAACAAGTAATATAGGAATTATGAGTCTAGATATCGATACCACAGGAATTTGATAAATTGATAGTGTAACAACCCATCACCTTGTTATTAAAAGGTCGTGACAGAAAATATTGAATTAATATTTTTGGGTTATATAAAACTTGGGATTCATTTTAAGTTGTTTAAGTAAAGCACAAGCGTAAAACATGTCGAAAGATAAGCTGCCAGTGCTCCTCATCGGGGTTAGCCTAAGCTCATAACGATGGCTCATTATGATGGCTTATCGCAGTGGAAGAGGCCTCATCACGATGAAGAGGTCCTCATTGAGATAAAAGTGCAGGGCAGAACCCTAAATTAATATATTCTACCTCTAAACTCTTTTCCAAGGAGGAGACCTTCTCCTAAAAATGTCTCAACCCTCTCCCAACACTATAAAAGAAAGAAAAAGGAGGAAAATCTCTCAGAAAAAGGGGCAAATTCTGCTCCTCCTCATGGTGACTTGATAAGTTGATAATTATCAACTTAATGAGCCTTTATTCATGAATTATTGCTATGTTTTAATATTAATTAAAGGTAATTATTTTTGTTATTGATGAAAATGTAGGTACTCTTGGCCAAGAGTAGAAATCAAAGGAATTGAACCCAAAGAGGTCAAAAAGAGTTGAAGTGTGAAGGTGATCGAAAAAAAGGAAAAAGAGCTCAAAAATTGTCGAAGGTGCAAGCCGCATGCAAGCCACACTCCCCTTCGCACCTCATCAAAAAATAAACATACCTCACAGGCAGGAAAAGAAAGCATATGCAAAGCACAGAAAGCATGGTGCAATCGCACGTGCCATCGCACGTTGCATCACACTAGCTCCAAAGGGCAGTTTTGTCCAAAGCATTGTGATGTATTGGGAAGCTTCTAAAATCTATTTTGAGTGTGTACCTAATATAGAATTTTAGTTTTACTTTCCCTAAGGAAGATATTGAGAGTACACAATCTCTCTTCATCTTCTCCAATTAGAATCACCATTTTTATAAGGATTTGAGCTTGGATTTGAAGTTTAGCTTGAATATTAATGGAATTATGGATAACCCATCTAGTATATCTTCTTATTTCCTTAATATGAGTAGCTAATTTCCTTGTCTAGGGGTATGTGCATAATGAGTATTTGAATTTGAGTGTGGGTATTTATTAATTGTGCTTATTATTGATGAATTAGTATGGGTCTATTGAATTCTTCATGTTTTAATCATAAAATTGATGGTTGCAATCATTGATTGAGCTTAGTTAATATCGTTCTTTCTTGAAAGAGTAGTTCATAATTTGGATAGGAATTCAATAGTGAGAATTTGGGATTTCCACCTTAGATTGAGGCTAGAAATAGCTTAATCGAAGGAAATACTATCTAAAAATCTAAGATAGAAATAGTGTGATTCCCCCATGCATTGAATTTGTTGGTTTAAAGTAATTGCTATGGTTCTTGAGCAAAGGTTATAGTATATATATTGGGAGGATCGAGAGACTATCAAATATAGGTCGAACCAACCCTACTCGTACCTTTCATCGAGAATTTGCATATTTAATCAAGTCCCTAACCCATTGTAAAATCCTCGAAAGAGTACTCATAGTCTTCCTTCTCATTGATAAACAAAGCGTGTTTATATTAATCTTGTGTCAAATTTGATACATTATTTCCCAATACTTTTTTCCCCAACTTTTACTTTTTATTTTTTTGAATATTGACTCACCTTAGTGATTACTATTCGATGATTTCTCAGCAAATTATCACTCCATTCCCCATGGATACGACTGAAACATCCATGAGGTATATTTATTTTATTTTGTACGATAATCATTACCATCTCCTATGGCAGAGTGTTTTTGAACATCATAAAAAATGGCGTCGTTGCCGAGGAATGGTTTTTGATTTGCCATTTGATTTTCGTTTAGTTCACTATTGTTGAATGTTCATTGTCTTTTACTTCTTTGTTGCTTGTGATCTTTCACAGGAAGTATAGATCCCCAAGCACAACTGCTAGTACTTACCATTCAGCTCTATACACACTTGAGAAGGTGACTATAATAGGTCATGATTTGGATACTTTGGGAGCCAAGGGGGCAATGGGTGCCACCTCCGCCAAAGAATTGGATTAATTGAAGAAGAATGGTGCACGAAGGGATAGAGAGTTAACAATCATCAAAACACTCCTTCAATTCATGACTAAGAGCATGGTAAATAAAACATTTGAGAGTGTTAATGCTACTGGTGTTGTTGGAGATGTAATGTTAGTAGATAAAGGGACTTACTCTTATGAGGATAGTGAGGTGGCACCAGTAATTATTGAGAGGTACCTAGAGAAAGTGGAGTCCACTGATGAGGGTGTTCGGGAGTTAAGATGTGAACTTGGAAGCCTTGCTCAAATTGTACACTCACATTCTGTCGCCATCAAACTTCTCAAAGAGAAAATGCAATGGCTAGACTCCTATTTTGAGTTTCAGCAAATGAAAAGCGGTGAGGAATTTGATGTTAAGAGAGAACAACCAAGTATCGTAGAAAGTGCAAATCCAGATAAATACAAGCCTAGCAACAAAAGGGCTATAGGAAAGGTAGCGCGGGAAATAAAGATCATAGGAATAAGGAACTCAAAGTTTGGAAGCCTTTCCCTAAATTTCCACCTCCGTTCCCTAAACGATTATTCCTAGCAAAAAATAAAGTGTAACCTAGAGAGTTTGAATCTATGTTGAAGAAAATCACTGTCAACATTCTATCGAGTAGTGACATCACCCAAATGATCGAGTATGCTAAATTTTAGAAAGAAATGTGCATTATGAACAACTTCATAGAGTATGGGGTCATCCACATGTCACCTCAAAGTAGAGCTATAATATAGGGCAAGTTTATTGATGAAGAGGGCACTCCGGGTGTTTTCACCATTTGTGGTACAAATGGGATGGATAAATCAACAAGGATTATATATGATGAAAGTGCTAGTATAAATTTGATGTCTCTTTCCACTTTCAAACAATTGGACCTCGGCCAGCCCACCATAATAAAGAAGAAATTACTTATGGCAGATTGTTCAATGAAATTTCCCGTTAGAATTTGCTATGACATACTAGTGAAATTGGATCGGCTTATATATCCGGTAGATTTTGTGATACTTGATTCCACCGGTTGTTTTGAAATACCAATTGTATTGGACAACCAAGATTGAAGATGGGTCGCATGTTAATTGAGGCAAAATTAGGGGGACTTAAATTTTCAATGAATAAGAAAGAGGCAACTTTCGATGTTTGTAGGTCCATGAAGCAGCCCAACAACCTCTAAACGGTCTTTGCAATCAGTAAAATTGAGGAGAGTGTCGAGCTACATTTGAAAGAGAGATTCATGGATGAAGCATTGGAAGCCATTTTGTTAAACTATGATTGTGAAGGAATAGTGGAGTATGATGAAATATGTAGTGCTAATGTAGGAATGAGATCTTATTCCTACCCTCCAAAGAAACTTGATCTCTATTTGAAGAATTGACAAAATCCTCTATCCAAACCTTCCATTGTTGAATGCCCGGTGTTGGAGCTCATACCCTTGCCTTCATACTTGAAATATGTATATTTAGGTGCCAACGAGACCTTACCGGTAATCATATCAAACAAATTGAATGAGAAATAAGTACAAGCATTACTCAAAGTGTTGAAGAAGCATATTCAAATTCTTGGTTGGACCATTGCCGACATGATTGGCATACCTCCAGGGATTTGCACACATAAGATCAACCTTCAAGAAGATTGCATTCCTTCCATTGAGCATTAGAGAAGGTTAAATCCTCCAATGCAAGAGGTAGTTAAGAAATAAATCATCAAGTGGTTAGATGCAGGGATTGTTTTCCAAATATATGATAGTACATAGGTCAGTTCGGTTCAATGTGTACCCAAGAAAGGTTGGATCACGGTCGTACCAAATGAAAAAGGATGAAATGATAGCTCTTTGACTGGTGACCAGATAGAGAGTGCGCATGGACTATAGGAATCTAAATTCATAGATAAAAAAGACCATTTCCCTCTCCCATTCATACATCACATTGTAATGACCCTTTCGGTTATTTACAGATTTTATCTTTCCTTGTACAAATTGAGCTTGCTTGTAGCAACCCCAAGTCATTTATGGCTTGCCGAGACTGATAGTTCGATGTTGAGGCCATTTCTTTGGTCTTTATGTATGTTTCCCTGTATTAGAGCTTTAACTTAGGAAATCATTGACTTCGGTGAACATTTTTGGTAATCATGCTCGAAATTAAATTTTGACAGTTCCATTTGCTCGGGAGCATGGACTTTGTCTAGTTGGACCTTTGGTCAGGATTTGGGAGCTTTTCAGTTTGGAATTCTCTCTTGTTATGTGTTTTCATGCCAGTTGGGCTTATATGGTTGACTTTTGTCAATATTTGGAGAAGAAGGCCTCAGGTGGAAAATTAATCAGCGATGTTAGCTCTGGAATTTTGGGTTTAGGCTATGGGGACCATTGGTTGTGGTCTCGAGGCTTTTTGACTTCATTTTGGCCCCTAGGTTCCTTTTTGGAATAGTTGACGTAATGGTTAATTTTGAGCACGGGGCCTACTTTTCATTAAATTAACCTCTGATGGGATTTTTTTCAATTCCCTTGGATACGAAACATCATTTCTAGTTGAATAGATCAGCTCAATTTGTGTTTACGGGACTCCGATGCGTTCATGGAGGCCCATTGCTTAAAAATCTACCCTTGGCATTGCTGGCTACTGGTGTGGCGCCAGGGCACCACCTGTGCCTGTGCCTGGCCAGTACTACTGTGTGCTCGCCCACCTGGGCATGCCAGTGCCATAGCGCCTGTGCAAGTGTTGTGGCACCAGCGCACCTGCGCCTGGCCTTGCCGCACCTGTGCCATATCGGCTGGCATTTTATAAGCTGGCTAGTCCTCTTCTCTCCCTCATTTCCTAGAATTCCAACTCAGTTTTCCATTTCTTTTGCTTTTAAAACCTCCATCAAAACTCTTGGTTCCTTCCCAAATCTTTGAGGCTATCATTTTGTCGATCCTTGAACATTTATTGACTTATAATCGGGTAATTTCTCTCTTTTTATATTCCATTTTCCTCCATTGATTGATTCTTCTTGAGCTTGGGTTTTCTTCTTGGGTTTATTTGATCAAATTAAAGCTGCATGCTTGTGGCTTCAGGGAAGTCAATTTGTTAGCTTGCTTCTTCTCGACGTGGTAAGTAGATTCTTACTTTAAATTTTTTGTTTTCTGCTCCAAATTCCATCTTTAATCCCTTGCTTGAGAGGGCTGTTTTGAGTCCTTTCCTTTGGACAAATTTGCTAAATTTTGGAGCATGCTCTCTTGGTATTGTTGTGCTGATCATGCTTCTTTCCATTTCTAATTTTTGGTTGGGAGCCCTGTGGGCCTGCTTTTGGCTTGAATTTAAACCCGGCTATAATTATAGAAATATCGGTATCATTGGCTTCGTATTGATGCATAGATTATTGTGTTGATAGTGTTTTCATGAATTGCAGCTTCTTGGGGAAGTTCAAGCTTGGACGACGTCGTTCTTTCAGCTAGTCATCAGACGACAAGTAGGTTATGGCTCTCTCTACCTAGACTCTGCGTATATAAGCTATAACTGCATTAATTAGCATCCTTGGGTGGGTTTTTTAGGTTGGTACCCCAGACCTTGTTTGCCTTTTCTGTTCATTTATTTCATGAGTTTTTTATAGTATTCGTGGTAGTGTTATAATATTACCCTTGTGTCCCCATGTGGCCTTTGTATATGCCTCTTGACCATAGATGGTGGGATATTTGGGAATGTTCATGAGTCTCGGACATCAAGATGTTACTTTGGGCTAGATATTTGTGTTGTAGAGCTGATTGTGCCTGTGCAGGACCTATAGGCATGTTTATAATCCATTGGGCTAACCTATTGTTTGCGAGCATATCATTCATGCAAAGGATTTTTTGCATGTTTTACTACTGTATTGGCTTTGGGCCTACTATAACCAATTTTCTAAACTTTGCATAGCCACGAGGGCTTATTTTCGGTAAAATGAGTATGAAAGGGTTTTGGTACTGATTTTTTTTATGAAACCTCTTGGAGTGAAGAGGATATTTTGATTATTTCACCACTAGTTTTCATAAAAATACTAGGATCAGCTGTGCCATAGCGCTAAACATGATTTTCGATGGATTTAGACCTGGATACGTGCCGGGCACCCTATTTAGGTATTTTGAGACTTGATTACTAGTTTAGACTCGGATACACTTTGGGCACCCTTTAATGGGTTTTGAGATTACTACTACTGTTTTAAACCTGGTTCAATTTTGAGCACGTACTATGAGATACCGATTGTGGAGCCATACTTTGAGATGTTACAGTTTTTGATATGTGGTCATGGACCTCCATAGACCATGCTGATCCAGACAAGGGGCTACGTGCTGCGTGTGCCAGAGGGGGGATATATAGTGTAGTTGAGATATACGGGTCGTTTCCTTTCATGGATTATACCTACAGGGCCTATCATTGCCAGATGAGGTACATGCAGGGTTACTATCACACTGATTTTATCATATCATATCATCATGCATATTTCATTCGGATTCCACCATTTTTTAGTGCTTGCTTAGTGTATGCTTCGGTAGTATGGGATGTCAAAGTGTTTGTTTTCACTCGATTGTGTTTCTCGGTTGTATGGGCAGTCGTTGGATTTGTAGGTAGATTATATAACTCCTATCATATTATAGAGCTTGTTATGGCCTTCAGTTATTGGTGGTTTAGTGGATTCTAGCCTGTTGAGGCTCCGATTATTGGATATTTTGATTATTGTTGGACTAGTGGTTCCTATATTGTTGAGGCACTATTTATGTGGCCTTCTGAGTATTTATGGGCTAGTAGACCCTACCCATTTTCATGGTGCTGATTAGCAGTTCGATTCCTTATGGCTTAGTTATTCCATCCTAGGGTTGTAATTGTGAGATTGTTATTTGTTTTTTCTTATCTTGAAGCTGGGTTTGTAGCTTGATTCCTTGTAGCAAGATTTCGTTAATTATATTTCCTATAGCATGAGTATGTTACTTGCTTTCCTTCCTTCTGTTTTACTTGAGGTTACTGCTATACCGCTATCTTTCTAAACACTCTCTTTATATATATTGTTGTTACAAGGATCCAGGTGCATATTTCCTCCTTCACTTGTGTTCTGTATTGTATACATCTCATATGTGGCTAGCATATCATATTTGTAATTCTTGTTGACTTCTATCTGGGCTAGTTTCCATGTGCTTTCTCTATTGTTTCTATGACTGCTTCTTTGCTATTTGCTAGTTACTATTTTTATATTTTATATTCGCTCAGTCAGCTAATGATGATTGTGTGGAGACTCGTGCAGCTATGGATATTCGAGACTAGTATGAGATCCTGTCGATTGGGCCTTGACCATATCTCATCTTTTGGCACTATTACTCTTTGTATATTCGGAGACAGTTGTACTTATTATTTTGTTACTTCTAGCACTTGTATTCTATTAGTAGCTCCTGTACTTTTGATATCAAGTCTTGGGGTTGGTGTAGTTTTCTTGTATATATATATATATATATATATATTCAGGTTATTTGCTTCCGTGTTGTCTTTATCTTATATCTGCTTTCGCTTATTTCTGCTTATATTATGCGTGTTGGATTAGGTAGTAGTCCATTACTAATCTTTCTGGGCTATGGAGATTGGTTCACCTACTGGGAGGTTGTAGGTGCCATCATGACCTGAGAAATCGGGTCGTGACACATATGCTCGATCAATTGGCAGGGCATGGTTACTATTGCATCCTTGATGGGTATTCAGGCTATAACCAAATCTCTATTACCCCAAAGGACCAACAGAAAATGACTTTCAGTTGTCCCTATGGGACCTTTGTATTCTAGAAAATGTCATTTGGACTACGCAATGCTCCAGCCACTTTTCAAAGGTGCATGATATCCATATTTTCAGACATGGTATGTAAATCTTCATGGATGACTTCTCTGGACGCCTTTGAAGATTGCTTTTCCCATTTGGAGGATTTACTCAAAAGGTGTGAGGAAACTAACTTGGTCCTAAATTGGGAGAAATGTCACTTTATGGTGAAGGAGGGGATCGTGTTAGGACAAAAATTATCCGAGAAAGGCATCAAAGTTTACCAAGCTAAAATTGAGGTCATTTCCAAGCTACCTCCTCCGAAGACTTTCAAAGGAGTACGAAGCTTCTTGGGTCATGCCAGATTCTATAGGCGATTCATCAAAGATATTTCAAAGGTGGCATATCCTTTGTGTAAATTTCTTGAGGAAGAGGCTAAATTCAATTTTGATGATAGTTGTATAACAGCCTATCTCAAATTGAAGAAGAAGCTAACATGAACCCCCATCATCATTGCACCCGACTTGGTCGAAACCATTTGAGCTAATGTGCGGTGCCAGCAAGGTAGCCTTGTCGGCAGTGCTTGGTCAACTAAGGGAGAAGCTTTTTGACTTGATCTATTATGCTAGAGAAACCTTGAATGCAGCACATGATCGCTTTTTCATTTGATCTATTATGTGAGGCATTCTTATAGGCTCACATTCTCATAGGCCCGAATGAAGCATTACCATGATCAACAAATCCTAAAGAGGTAATTCTCTCCCGGCAATTGGGTGCTCTTGTTCAATTCTAGACTTCAGCTTTTCCTGGGTAAGCTAAATTTAAAATGGTCTGGCCCCTTTAAGGTATCTCATGTTTTTGCAAATGGAGTAATTTAGTTGGAAATTGAAAATTGCTCAACAGTCAAAGTCAATAGGCAATGAGTCTAAGAAGTATTTGGGTATTCCAGAAGATGTTGCGCTCTTAGAAGTGACATACCTCGACAAACCATGATTGAGAGGTATCATTGTCGAGCCGTGACATTAAACCAAGCACTTTTTGGGAGGAAACCCAAGCATCCACCTTTATATCAATATTTTTTTCTCTTTATGTTACTTTTGTTGTTATTTTTGTTAAATTTTGTAGGTAGGAAACAAGCTAAAAGGGTTGGAATATTCAGAATGCATCATGTTATTATTTCTCAAGTAATAGGCGAAACGCACTCACTGAAGTGCGCTTCGCACAACTATCACCTATCAAAATAGATTCTCACTCTAACGCTCAAACCCACATGTGCTGGGTTATGGGAATACACACAACATTGTGCACATCGCATCCTATTTTTCATATTGGTAGGTAGATCATTGGTAATCTTTTCAATGTTATGGGACCAATTATGTGATTCAAGGTGCGAATCGCACTTTCCTGTATGTGCATCGCACTCTGGTTCACACCTTCAACTAGATCACTAGCATCCCAACCAATTATTTTGCATGACCTGTGATGGCTAGGGCATTTTGCTCCTATATAATTAGTGTCACACTCTATTTTGAACGTCAGTGGGAAGATTACTAGCAACACCTTCATTTTTATCGACATATGCAATGGCTAGGGCATCCTGGCCTTGTACTTATGCGCATCGCACCTTACTCCAGGGAGTAATCCTCATCTACACATTTATTTCATTAGGGAGAATGTTCTGTTTTAGTTTGGGGGTGTTGGGCCCTCCGTGTGGGATGTAGTTAAATTGGAAAAATGTTGTCTTGCATGATTTTAATTTTGATCACCTTGTTAATAGTAGCATAGTTGAATAAACACCAAGGGTTTTCTTCATACCATGGTTCTTTCCCAAGGAGAAAATTGTTTTCTTTTGTTTATTTTTGTTTATTTTGTTTTTAGTGTCGAATTAGGTTGGTGTTTCCCTTTAATAGATTCAAAGGCAACTTTCTTAAGGGAATATGCCAAGTTTTAGTTTTAAATTGAGTCTGTGTTGTTCTTGTCTTGAAATGGACCCAGTAAAAAAAAATCTTGGTAAGAAGTTTTTGGCAAATTGAAAGGAAGAGGGAAAATAATTTTTAAAAAGCATTCTCGTGTCATGACTCGCACATTCTCCATTTGGCTTGCTCATTTCACAAACAAGTGTGTAAGAGAACTCAGAATAGCTTGTCAAAAGTCACTTGTCCCAATTGATTTTGAGACTAATTGTGAAATTCTTTTATTGTGATGCCTTGTGTGGTAAGCATATACTTTGTTCTTGTCTATATGTGTTGTCTAGAACTTGCCCCTAATGTAATTCAAGGAAAAATCCTAGATGTCACTGACCTTGAAAGATGACCTTTGGCCATTTTTGAGTAGTCACTTCACCCAAATTGACTTCTCTTTACATTGATCCTAGTAAGCCCCTTTGAGCTTGGGACCTTTCTTTGGAACCTTGTTAGATATCTTGACCCTTTTGGAACCACAATTTTTGCAACCATCCACCCTAATAGATCAAAAATGAAATGTCGGCTAAAAGCATAAGTTTGGGGGGGAATTGAAATGATAACATAGGCAAAAGCCTATGTTTGGGGGTGTATGTTCTAATGTGGAGTAGAAAAGGGGTGCATTTCAATACAAAGTAGCACCATATGCATAAAATGAAAATTGCTTCCAAATGTCCAATGAAATGAGCAAAATGAAAAGATAAGAAAGAATTGGTGCTACCAAGTGAAGATGATAAAAGAATGTCGAATGATCAAGTTGAAGGGATACTTTGGGTTGTGGGATGGAGAAATTATGTGAAGTTATTGTTTGAAAATGAGAGTAGTGTTTTGAGTGATCACAAAGAAAATTAGGAAGGTTTAGTCACTTGAGCCAAATGCAATCCTCACCTTAACCCTAGCAAACATCATAACCCACAAGTCCTTAGTTATTTCGAGCTTGGTAACTCTACATTAGTGATGAATTACATGAAAGGCAAGCCTATGGTTTAATGCGTGTGCACTCTAATCTTTTTTAGAGGATGGGAGTCTCTTTAGTTCTCTTATAATCCCTTTTTATTGTAAATTTCATGATTGTGAGTGGGATTAACTCTTGTGGTGAGTGGCATCGCACACTTAAAATAACTTATGAAGTCTCTATTTCAATTGAAAGGAATAGATGAGACAAGTTGTGTGGTGAATATCGAGGAAAACCTTGAAGGTCAATGCCAATGACTTAAGAAGTTTGAATATCTTTTTTTGAATGACAAATTCTCCTATTTTTGAATGAGAAATGAAATCCTTTTGATAAACATTATGAAATAAGCAGTTGCCTTGAGAGTTTGGTGATACTAATTGAAATGAGTATTGTAGTTGAGTCTTTTTATTTTGAGTCTTTGGTGTTATTTTCTTAGTGTTTAGAGTTTAGATTAATCTTGTGTGCACCCTTTGTGTTTTATAACCTAATTCATTCCTTATGTTGTGAGTATCTTGCTTGAGGAAAAGCAATAGTTCAAGTTTGGGGGTTTGATAAATTGGTAATTTACCAACTTATTGAGCCTTTATTTATGAATTATTGCCATATTTTGATTTTAATTAGACGTATTAATTACCTTTATTGATGAAAATGCAATTCCTCTTGGCGAAGAGTAGAAAAAAGGAATTGAACCCAAAGAGCTCAAAAAGAGTTAATGTGTGAAGGTGATCGAAAAAGAGAAAGAAATTAGCGAAGGGTGCAAGACGCATTCTAGCCACACAATGTGGCATGTGTGCCACACCCCCCTTCAGACCTTATCAAAAAAGCAACATACCTCACTGGCTAGAAAAGGAAGAAGATGTGAAGCACAGAAAGCATGGTGAAATTGCATATGCTATCATACGTCACGTCACACCAACCTCGAAGGAATTTTTGTCCAAAGCCTTGTGATGTATTCATAAGCTTCTAAAACCCATTTTGGGGTGTGTACCTGATATGGAATTTTAATTATACTTTCCTCAAGGAAGATATTGAGAGTACACTCTTCTCTCTTCATCTTCTCCAATTAGAATCACCATTATTGTAATTATTTGATCTTGGATTTAGAGTTTAACTTGAATATTAATGGAATTATAGATAACCCATTTGGTATATCTTCTTATTTCCTTAATATGAGCAGTTAATTTCCTTGTCTAGGGGTATGTGCATGATGGGTATTTGAATTTGGGTGTGGGTATTGATTAATTATGCTTATTATTGATGAATTAGTATGGGTCAATTGAATTCTTCATGTTTTAATCATAAAATTGATAGTTGAAAACATTGGTTGAGCTTACTTAATTGTGTTCTTGCTTTAAAGAGGAATTCATAATTCATATAGGAATTCAATAGTGGGAATTTGGGATTTTCACCTTAGATTGATGCTAGAAATAACTTAAATGAAGGAAATACTGTCACGACCCAATTTCTCGGTCATGATGGCACCTACAACCCCCGGTAGGTGAATCAATCCCCGTAGCCCAGAACAGTTAATAATGGGCTACTATCTAACAAATAAGAGAACAAGATGAAGAGAACAGATAAAAGGACTATAAATACATACATATGGGGAAACTAAACCAAACCCCAAGACCTGGTATCATAGTATAGAGCCAAACTACATACATGGAGTGCAAATAAACCAAAACTATATATACAGATGTCTCTGAATGGTAATAGAGTACATGAAGCAAAAGATAAACTAAAGCTAAGCTCCGATCGCCAAGAGCTCACCCTCAGCCTAAAGTAGTCCCCAACAGATCTCCAAGCACGAATCACAACGATCTAACGGCGATGGCCCATGCTAGGATCTACACCCAAAGATGCAGGGGGTAGGGGTGAGCACCAAATGCGAAGCATAAGGTACCCAGTAGGTATCATAGGCCGACTGGGCACATATAAGATAAAAGCGTAGCAATAGACAGAGTAGAAGCAAGTAGTCACAGAAATCAACGAAAGGTACACAGGAACTAGCCCAGAGGGAAATCAACAGAACCACATATGAGGCTAGTAAGCAGAATATACACACCATAGGCACAGGTGAAAGTAAGAAATAACGCACCTGGGGTCCTTGCAATAACAATGTATATAAAATAAGTTTGCGAAATGGACGGTATACCGGTAACCTCAAGTGTAAGAGGTAGAGAGAAAGAGTAATAATAGGCATGCTCAGAGACATGAATCAAACTCAACTAATCATATCAACCTCAAATCCAGAAACTAACAGTCTAGCAGTAACCACTTTCATACTTAACCGTAACAGGGAACAATGCTGTAAGTAAATAGTAAAAGTCTACCTACAGTCCCCCGGCCGCCCATACAACCGAGGAACACAAACAAGTGAAAACAAACCCTCCGGCATCCCATACTGCCGGAGCGTACAATCAGCAAACAGCAAACAAGGGTGGAACCTCGAGCCATGAATGATATGATGCATGAAGATCTCAAGTGCCATAGTATCTCTGTATGTACCTCTCCGGCGCCGATCCGGCCCGAGAGGGTAGGTTCCATGGAAGGACATGCCCATATACCTCTACTCCATTCGTATACCCCTCCTCCGGCACACGCAGACCCATGTAGCCCCAGGCCCGGAGGGCAAGGTCCATGGAGGTCCCCGACCCCATACTAAAACTCAGTATCAAAACATGTTATCCGGAAGCAAGTCCGGTTTCAAGATAGAGACCCAGTCTCGAATATGCATGCCAGACCCTGTCCAGGACTAAAGTAGTAGGAAAATATCTCAAAAACCCCTCCAAGGGTGCCCGGGAATAACCGGGTCTAAACCGTAAAAAGTCATCTCAGGTGCTCGGTCCGACCGAGGCTAAAAATCATCTCAAGTAACAAGAAAACTCAACTAGCACCCCGGCCCTGCCGAGTCTAGCGATAATCGTAAAACTGATGATTTTAAACCTAATTTTACTTTCCTTTATCCAGAAATATTCACAAGTAAAATCAACCATTTCCAAATTATTTCCATAAAAAACGGCCCCGGGCCATGCAAGGTTTAAGAAATGGTGTCAGTAGGCCCGAAAGCCCAAAACCATAGTAAACATGTATTAAACCTTTTATATGCATGAAAATGGTTGATTCACACATAGGCTGCCAGCAGCCACAATCAACTATCGACCGCACAGGCCCACAACTTACTCCAGCAAGCAGTAACCAGCCCTAAAAGATAATTCTATCGCCCGGGACTCGCGGACTTCCCAATCCCACCTTCTAGTTCCAGAGTCGAGCAGGCCTCACCAGGACCACAAGGGTAATGAATATATCGGCAAATACTACAAGCAACGGAGGAACAAAAGTAGGCGAATATGAATAAAGCGGTCGAGGTCTGTGGTACCAACCTAATAAACCAACCCAAGGATGCCCATTAATACAATTTTATTCTATATATGCGGAGTCTAGGTAAAATAAACCGTAACCTACCTGTCGTCCGATGACAAGCTTGAACCTCTCCGAAAAAGCTCCAAAACGAAATCAAACTCGAACTCGGGCTTGAATAACTTGACGTAGAAAATTTATATAGCTTATATTTGGTATAGATAATTAAGTAAAGGATATGATGGAGTACACTGTACGTAATATATATAAGTATGGCAGCAATCTCCATTAACACACAAACAAACAATGGATTTAATGGTTTGTGATATCCATGTGTGTTTATATATAAAATTGAGATGATATTCAACCTTTCACTCAAGCATGACATGTAATTAGTTGATATTATCTTCTAAGTGATGGCCACCACATCAGCAAACATTAATTTTCCACTTCTCCACCACTTCCACGTGGAAGTGGTGGTGCCACCATATAATTTTTATCTCGTTATATAAATATTCGGGTATTGCATAAATTCGTGGTATAATAAATATAGCTTTTTAAATATACCATAATTATTAGAAAATTATTTCAAATAAAACCTACTATGTTATAATAATAATTTTTAATATCACTAAATTTACTATCTCCGATAAAATATTACAATGTATAAAAACCTTATAAAATAAATACATATACACTTATATCGTAACAAATTTTTTCATAAAACCTTTAATAATATTTTAAAGTAAAAATCTTTTAAATATTATAATTTTTACCAATTCAACTTTTTAAATAAAATTATTTTTCAACTACACGCCGATGCTTATAAAATTCTTAAGCTTAGGCTCGTAATTCACCAACGCACGATTTTGATACTCAAGAATTCTCTCGGGATCCTCCCTTATGTTTTATCACTGTTTCAGAACTGAAATGGCGTTTTAAAACGTGAAGTTGAGGCTTAAATCGAGTTTAACCCGACCCGATTCGCGACCCGGTTCGCAACCCGTTTTCTGCCAGACAGTCCGCGGTAAAACAACCATAACTTTTTACTCCTTCATTATTTGGACGTGAGGTTTTGTGCGTTGGAAACTAGACTCGTAGACCTTCGATTTGGTATTTCGGGGGACTTCTAACTCTTTATATATTGGGAGAAAAGCTCCGAGACATTTGACCCGAAGTTCAGAAAATTTATTAAAGGAACTTACGATCAAACAAATGGACCCGGCGCCGAAATACTGGTCCTGACGAGCCTTAAGTGACTTGGGGCCGCCACAAACAAGCTCTATCGGTTCAAGGAAAATGTATATGTGGAAATAACCGGAAGGGTCATTATATCATCCACTACTAAAAAGGACTTTCGTCCTCGAAAGTCAAGGTCAAGGGGGTACCTGGAGGCTAAAATAGTTGCGGATACTGATCCCGCATATCTCTCTCGGTCTCCCAGGTAGCCTCCTTGACTGGATGGTGCCTCCACTGAACCTTAACAACCCGGATCTCTCGAGACCTCAATCTCCTGACATCTTTGGCCGAAATAGCTATCGGTTCCTCAACAAAGGCTAAACCCTCATCCAACTGAACTGAATCCCACTGCCACACATGAGACTCATCTGGGACATACCGACGCAACATCAAAACATGAAATACAGGATGTATAGCTGAAAACATCAGAGGCAAGGCTAACTGATAGACAACGCTACCAACCCTCTGACGAATCTCAAACGGCCCAATGTATCTGGGGCTAAGCTTGCCCCGCCTACCAAATCTCATCACTCCCTTCATGGGCGATACATGGAGAAACACCAAGTCACCAACACTAAACTCCAAGGCACGAAGCCTACGATCAACATACCTCTTCTGCCTGCTCTGAGCTGCCCGAAGTATGTCCTGAATTACTCGAACTCAGTCTAAGGAATCTCGAAGAAAATCTGTGCTCTGTGGCCCAGCACTAAAACCATCAAACTAACCTACCGGTGATCTGCAACGCCTGCCATACAAAGCCTCAAAAGGTGCCATGCCGATACTCGAATGGAAGTTGTTATTATAAGCAAACTCTGCCAAGGGAACAAACTGATCCCAAGAACCTCCAAAGTCAAGAACACAGGCCCGAAGCATGTCCTCTAGGACCTGAATGGTCCTCTCGGACTGGCCATCTGTCTGAGGGTGGAAAGCGGTACTAAGATGAACCTCTGTATCCAAATCTCGCTGAATAGCCCTCCAGAACTGAGATGTGAACTGAGTGCCGCGGTCTGAAATGATAGAAGTTGGGACCCCATGCAATGGAACAATCTCACGAAGGTAGATTTGAGCTAACCTCTCTGCACCATAAGAAGTCTGAACCGGCAAGAAATATGCTGACTTAGTCAGCCTATCAACAATCACCCATATGGAATCAAGCCCATGAGAAGTACGAGGCAAACCAACAACGAAGTCTATAGTAATCCCTTCCCACTTCCACTCAGGAATGGGAAGTCGCTGCATCAAACCACCAGGTCTCATGTGCTCGAACATAACCTGCTGGCAGTTCAAGCACCGAGATACGAACTTTGCTATATCTCGCTTCATACCACTCCACCAGTAAAGCTGTCTCAAGTCTCTATACATCTTTGTTGTGCCAGGGTGAATGGAGTATCTAGTACAATGTTCCTCATGAAGTGTCAACTGAATCAAATCACTAATCCTCGGAACACAAAGGCGACTATCCAACCTCAGAACCCCATCTGAATCTAGAGTAGCCCGACTGGTCTCACCCTGAACAACCCGGTCACGAAGGTCACTCAACTGCTGATCCTCAAACTGACGGCTCTGAATCTAATCAACCAAAGTAGAACGAACCTCAATACTGGCGAGAACTCTGCTAGAATCCGACAAGTCAAGCCTAACCAAATGGTTAGCCAAGGACTGGATGTCCAAGGCCAACGGTCGCTCTGAAACTAAAAGAGAAGCTAGGCTACCCATACTTACTGCCCTCCGACTCAAGGCATCCGCTACCACGTTTGCCTTGCCCGGATGATACAGAATAGTGAAGTCATAGTCCTTCAATAACTCGACCCATCTCCTCTGTCTCGAGTTCAACTCCCGCTGACTCGTGATATACTGAAGACTACGGTGATCGGTGAAGATCTCAAAGTGAACTCCATATAGGTAATGCCTCCAGATCTTGAGCACGAAAACTACCGCCGCCAACTCTAAGTCATGAGTGTTGTAGTTGCGCTCGTGAACCTTCAGCTGTCTCGATGCATATGCTATTACTCAACCCTACTGCATCAACACACAACCAAGACCAACCCCAGAAGCATCACAATACACGAAGAAGCTCTGACCCTCAACCGGCAAAGTCAAAACTGGAGCTAAAGTCAATAAGGCCTTAAGCCTCTGGAAGCTATCCTCACACTGATCCGACCACTGAAATGGGACATCCTTCCTAGTCAGCATAGTCAAGGGTGCTGCTATGGAAGAAAATCCCTCAACGAACCGTCTGTAGTAACCTGCTAACCCAATAAAGCTGCGAACCTCAGTAACAGTAGTAGGTCTAGGCCACTCACAAACCGCTGAAATATTTCCCGGATCAACCCTAATCCCATCCTTAGACACCACGTGCCCTAGGAATGCAACTGACTCAAGCAAAAACTCACACTTTGAGAACTTGGCATAAAGCCGATGATCTCTCAAAGCCTGGAGTATAACCCTCAAGTGCTGCTCATGCTCATCTCTACTACGTGAGTATACCAAGATGTCGTCTATAAAAACTATCACAAATGAGTCCAAATACGGGACAAGAACCCTGTGCATCAAGTTCATAAAGGCTGCAGGGGCATTAGTCAACCCAAAAGGCATCACCAGGAACTCATAATGGCCATAACGTGTCCTGAATGCTGTCTTAGGGATGTCCTCCGCCCTAATCCTCAACTGATGGTAGCCAGACCTCAAATCAATCTTCGAAAACACGACTGAACCCTGAAGCTGGTCAAACAAGTCATCAATCCTCGGCATCGGATACCTATTCTTCACCGTCACCCTATTCAGCTGCCGATAATCAATACACATGCGCATCGACCCATCCTTCTTTTTCACGAAGAGAACAGGAGCACCCCACTGTGACACACTAGGTCTAATAAACCCCTAATCTAACAGATCCTGGTGCTGCTCCTTAAGCTCCCTCAACTCAACAGGAGCCATATGGTAAGGAGAAATAGAAATGGGCCTAGTGCCCGGCTCCAACTCAATAGCAAAATCAATATCTCTCTCAGGTGGAAGGCCTGGCAGGTCGGTAGGAAACACATCGAGGAAGTCTCTAACCACAAGAATAGACTCAGGAGAAGAAGGGTCAGCACTAACATCTCGGACATATGCTAGATAAGCTAAACACCCACAGGAAATCAACTTCCTAGCTCGAATACAAGAGATGATCCCAGATGGTGCATGGCTAACCGAACCCTGCCACACAACCGGGGATACACCGGGCACAGCTATTGTAATGGTCTTGGCATAACAATCCAAAACCACACGGTGAGGGGATAACCAGTCCATGCCCAGTATCACATCAAAACCTAGCATATCAAGAATCATCAAATCACCCCAAGTCTCTGAATCGCCAACAGATAACATACAGGATCTCACAATCCAATCCACTACTAAAGAATCTCCTACTGGGGTCGAAACAGAAATAGGAACAGATAGTGGCTCACTAGCCAACCCCAAGCAAGGCACAAAGTAGGAAGATACATATGAAGAAGTAGATCCGGGATCAAATAAAGCCATAGCAGACTGATGGCACACATAAATCATACCTGTAATCACAGCATCTGAGGCCTCTGCCTCTGGTCTCCTAGGGACCGCGTAAAACTGACGACGACCTCCACCTGCCCGACCGCCATCCCTACCACCTGCTCTGTCGCGCGGAGCACCACCTCTACTCTGACGACCACCCCCTCGAGCTGGGAGATGAACTATTCGTAAAGGCTCGGCCATCTGAACTGTACCCTGCTGAGGGCAATCTCTAGCAAAATGACCAATCGCACCACAAGTAAAACAACCCCCTGACGGCCTACTCAGTCGAGATGAACCAACAAATCCTGTATGACCACCACGACCTGATGCCCCAGAAACTGTACCCCTCGAAGACTGGTTGCCATAGCCCTGATGGCTGCTCTGACCCTGCTCAAACTGGGTACTACCGAACGTCTGAATGGAAGCCTGAACCGGTCGGCTGGACTGACCCTGGTACTGCTGTGGCTGATAACTCCGGCTCCACTGGCCAGGACCTCTACCACCATATCTGGAACCACTATAGACACCCTGATGTCGAGGCCTCTTATCTCTGGACCCCTGGTCATGTCGCTGTAAGTCCTCCACAGTGCGGGCACAGTCTACAATAGCCTGGAATGACCGACCACTGGCAATTAATATCTCAGCTGGCTGCCTGATCTCTGGCCTCAAACCCCATACAAATATGCGAATCCTATCTGCCTCGGTAGGAATGATCATAGCTCCGAACGGTGCTAGCTGATGAAAACGGGTCTCATACTCCGAGATAGTCATAGATCGCTGCACAAGGTGAGTAAATTGCTCCTTGCGACGCTCACCGTCACCCTGAGGTAGGAACTTGGCCATAAAGGCCTCATAAAACTCAGACCAGGTCAAAGGAGGTGACGATGGTGGTCTATAAGCAACCTGGGCCCTCCACCATTACTTCGCTGGGCCCTCCAACTGATAGGTAGTATAACTAACCCCGTGAGTCTCCAACAAACCCAAATGATGCACCATCTCCTCACAGGTAGTAACAAAGTCATGTGGATCCTGTCCAGAGGTACCAGCAAACCTCGGAGGTGCTAACCTCAAAAACCTACCCAACGCTTTCTGCTCCAACTTTGTCATAATTGGGCGAGGAGCAAGAGGCTGTGCAACGGATTGAACCGGAATGACCTCCGCACGGGGAGCCATAGTAGCCGGCTGCTCTCCTAAGCTCTGTGCACCCAGGGCTGCCCCCTGAGCGGATGTCTGTGCTACCTCGGAAGGCTGCTCTCCAATCACACCCAAAAGCTGTAATAGTAATCCCCGAATCTCTGGAGACTGAGCTGCGGCTGGAGCTGGCACAGAAGTGGGCACTAGAGCTGGTACTTGAGCTGGCGCTGGAGCTGGCGCTGGAGCTGGCGTTGGAGCTAGAGGCTCATCTCCGCGTAATGCCGATGATCTCGTATGAACCATCTGCGGAAGAATGAAGTAGAACAAATGAGATCTCCAGAAACTTCAAGGGTTGTACGCACGACACAGAAGCAATGAGAGAGTCAGATTTCCTAAAATGTCACTGTAGCCTCCCAAAGATTGAGTACGGACGTCTCCGCCCCGATCCGCAGGCCTCTACTAGACATTGGCTCCTATACCGATGACACCAGTGAACCTAAAGCTCTGATACCAAGTTGTCATGACCCAATTTCTCAGTCATGATGGCACCTACAACCCCCGGTAGGTGAACCAATCCCCGTAGCCCAGAACAGTTAATAATGGGCTACTATCTAACAAATAAGAGAACAAGATGAAGAGAACATATAAAAGGACTATAAATACATACATATGCGGAAACTAAACCAAACCCCAAGACTTGGTATCATAGTATAGAGCCAAACTATATACATGGAGTGCAAATAAACCAAAACTATATATACAGATGTCTCTGAATGGTAATAGAGTACATGAAGCAAAAGATAAACTAAAGCTAAGCTCCGATCGCCAAGAGCTCACCCTCAGCCTGAAGTAGTCCCCAACAGATCGCCAAGCACGAATCACAACGATCTAACGGCGATGGCCCACGCTAGGATCTGCACCCAAAGATGCAGGGGGTAGAGGTGAGCACCAAATGCGAAGCATAAGGTACCCAGTAGGTATCATAGGTCGACTGGGCACATATAAGATAAAAGCGTAGTAATAGACAGAGTAGAAGCAAGTAGTCACAGAAATCAATGAAAGGTACACAGGAACTAGCCCAGAGGGAAATCAACAGAACCACATATGAGGCTAGTAAGCAGAATATACACACCATAGGCACAGGTGAAAGTAAGAAATAACGCACCTGGGGTCCTTGCAATAACAATGTATATAAAATAAGTTTACGAAATGGACGGTATACCAGTAACCTCAAGTGTAAGAAGAAGAGAGAAAGAGTAATGATAGGCATGCTCAGAGACATGAATCAAACTCAACTAATCATATCAATCTCAAATCCAGAAATTAACAGTCTAGCAGTAACCAATTTCAATACTTAACCGTAACAGGGAACAATGCTGTAAGTAAATAGTAAAAAGCTCTACCTACAGTCCCCCGGCCGCCCATACAATCGAGGAACACAAACAATGAAAACAAACCCTCCAGCATCCCATACTACCGGAGCGTACAATCAGCAAACAGCAAACAAGGGTGGAACCTCGAACCATGAATGATATGATGCATGAAGATCTCAAGTGCCATAGTATCTCTGTATGTACCTCCTCCAGCGCCGATCCGGCCCAGCAGGTAGGTTCCATGGAAGGACACTGCCCGTATACCTCTACTCCACCGTATACCCCTCCTCCGGCACACGCAGCCCGTAGCCCCTGGCTCGGATGGCAAGGTCCATGGAGATCCCCGACCCCATACTAAAACTCAGTATCAGAACATGTCATCCGGAAGCAAGTCCGGTATCAGGATAGAGACCTAGTCTCGAATATGCAATGCCCAGACCCTTTCCAGGACTAAAGTAGTAGGAAAATGTCTCAAAAACCCCTCCAAGGGTGCCCGGGCATAACCGGGTCTAAACCGTAAAAAGTCATCTCAGGTGCTCGGTCTGACCGAGGCTAAAATCATCTCAAGTAACAAGAAAACTCAACTAGCATCCCGGCCCTGCCGAGTCTAGCGATAATCGTAAAAATGATGATTTTAAACATAATTTTACTTTCTTGCCCAAAAATATTCACAAGTTAAATCAAACCATTTCCAAATTATTTCCATAAAAAATGGCCCCCCCGGGCCATGCAAGGTTTAGAAAATGGTGTCAGTAGGCCCGAAGCCCAAACCGTAGTAAAACATGTATAAACCTCTTTATATGCATGAAAATGGTATGATCAAACACAATAGCTGCCCAGCAGCTCACAATCAACCTATCGACCCTGCACAGGCCCACAACTACTCAACAAGCATAACCAGCCTAGAAGGATAATTCTATGCCCGGGACTCGCGGACATTCCCAAAATCCCACCTTCTATGTTCCAGAGTCAACAAGTCCTCACAGGACCACAAGGGTAAATAAAATATATCGGCAAAAACTACAAGCAACGGAGGAACAAAAGTAGGCGGACATGAATAAAGCGGTCGAGGTCTGTGGTACCAACCTAATAAACCAACCCAAGGATGCCCATTAATACAATTTTATTCTATATATGCGGAGTCTAGGGAAAATAAACCGTAACCTACCTGTCGTCCGATGACAAGCTTGAACCTCTCCGAAAAAGCTCCAAAACAAAATCAAACTCTAACTCGGGCTTGAATAACTTGACGTAGAAAATTGATATAGCTAATATTTGGTATAGAGAATTAAGTAAAGGATATGATGGAGTACACTGTACGTAATATATATAAGTATGGCAGCAATCTCAATTAACACACAAACAAACAATGGATTTAATGGTTTGTGATATCCATGTGTGTTTATATATAAAATTGAGATGATTTTCAACCTTTCACTCAAGCATGACATGTAATTAGTTGATATTATCTTCTAAGTGATGGCCACCACATCAGCAAACATTAATTGTCCACTTCTCCACCACTTCCACGTGGAAGTGGTGGTGCCACCATATAATTTTTATCTCGTTATATAAATATTCGGGTATTGCATAAATTCGTGGTATAATAAATATAGCTTTTTAAATATACCATAATTATTAGAAAATTATTTCGAATAAAACCTACTATGTTATAATAATAATTTTTAACATCACTAAATTTACTATCTCCGATAAAATATTATAATGTATAAAAACCTTATAAAATAAATACATATACACTTATATCGTAATAAAATATTTTTCATAAACCTTTAAAATATTTTAAAAAGGTAATAATAATATAATTTTTACCAAATTCAACTTTTAAATAAAATATTTTCAAATACACGCGTGATGCTAATAAAATTCTTAAGCTTAGACTCATAATTCACCAACGCACGATTTTGATACTCAAGAATTCTCTCAGGATCCTCCCTTATGTTTTATCACTGTTTCAAAACTGAAATGGCATTTTAAAACATGAAATTGAGGCTTAAATCGAGTTTAACCCGACCCGATTCGCGACCCGGTTCGCAACCCATTTTCTGCCAGACAGTCCGCGGTAAAGCAGCCATAACTTTTTACTCTGAGATTATTTGGACGTGAGGTTTTGTGCGTTGGAAACTAGACTCGTAGACCTTCGATTTAGTTTTTCTGGGGACTTCTAACTCTTTATATATTGGGAGTAAAGCTCCGAGACATTTGACCCAAAGTTCAGAAAATTTATTAAAGGAACTTACGATCAAACAAATGGACCCGGCGCCGAAATACCGGTCCTGACGAGCCTTAAGTGACTTGGGGCCGCCACAAATAAGCTCTAACGGTTCAAGAAAAACGTATACGTAGAAATAACCGGAAGGGTCATTATAAATACCCATCTAAGAATCTAAGTTTGAAATAGTGTGATTCCCCAAGCATTGAATTGGTTGGTTTAAAGTAATAGCTTGAGCAAAGACTATAGTATATATATTTGGAGGGTCGATAGACTATCAAATGTAGCTCAAACCAATGCTACCCATACCTTTTATCGAGAATTTACTTAATTAAACAAGTCCCTATCTCGTTGTAAAATTCCATCGGAAGCATACCCCTAGTCTTCCTTCTCATTGATAAACAAATCGTGTTTATATTAATCTTGTGTTGAAATTGATATGTCCATTCCCGTTCCTTTTCCCCTCATACAATAGTGATTACTATTCGATGATTTCTTAGTGAATTATCACTCCATTCCCCGTGGATACGACCCCGACATCCATTGGTTATATTTATTTATTTTCTATGATGATTGTTACCATCTCTTATGGGAGAGTGTTTTTTAACGTCATCATGACTCTCCCTCCAAACTTTCTAGGATGGGAACGACATGCAAGTTGCACGTATCTTGGCAATAGCACAACAATCAAGGTAGGTTATGGTTAGATAATAGCAAGACTTGATTAGTAAACATGATTTTGGTATAGAAATTGATGGAGAAAACATGCTTAGGCCTTTGGATATGGAGTCTTGAGTGTAATAACTAATTTAATTGATAAACACAAAACTTATGAATAATCATGTCTACTTTGGAGGTATTCATGTAAAGTAATGCTGAATTTTTATAATTTGAGTCTTAGACCTAGTGCGTGATAGAAAGGTGATACTTGAACCATAGAGGAAGCTAGAGTATAAAGTAATCAATTCCTAGAATAAATCATAACTTATTTGTATTGATAATTTGATGACTATGTGAAATAGTTGTAGCCCTGTTGTGGTAGTTTGGGAAGTCTTAGCCGATCGGTCTAATAGTTATGCCCTGGATTAGGGGATTAAATGATGTCTAATAATAACTACTTAACAAAGAGATTAGGTAACTATGTGGATTGGTCGGTATTAAAGGTTAAGATGAATTATGATCCTATACCCTAGAATGATTTGCTAGACCTGAGTATGGGGTTGGGGTCTACTGTACGATGAAAAAGTTGGGTAAAGTTTGTATTCCCAGTATGAATTAGATTTAAGACTCACTGTATTACATGCTATGTGGTGAAACTATGTAAATTGTGATTGGTCTTCGGACATGGTTGAATTATATGTGTCTTTCCTATTATGCTTGTGTGCATAGAATTTATAAATAGGAAGTGATAATTAAGCTAAAATGGCAAAGTGTTATAGTGCCTTGGGAATTATGTATATTCATGTGAAATAGGTCTGAGAGTCTTGTCATATAGATATTGACATTGATACAGGTGATATGGATCGGATACCATGTCGGTATGGTACATAGACACCTAGGGTCCCTTGCAGGTCATGGATAGTGGGCAAAGATTAAACCCATAGCATGTGTGTACACACTCTTGCATATATCACTGCATATGTTATCACATTTATCATTGTAGGCTCCATTGTATTGTTTTAGGGCAAGTCATTGTGAGATGGTGTGTGGTGATAAACAAGGTCTGAGGGGTGTTGGTTACGTTGATGAAGCGATAGGTGAACCTATTTCCCATATGTGGTGTATTCCTGTATATGTCTGTAGTAACCTTCAATGAATTATCTGTAGTTGATTACACCTTGATTAACCTAATCATAAAATCGTGTGTCTTGTTATGTCTAGATACTAGTTAGATCTGTGGGGGATGAGTGAAATAGCTAGTGGTAGTTATACTGAGTGGTCCTATGTGAGAATAAATGTTTTGTTTACAAATACCTTGCAAGTCAAATTTCTGAGGGAGAGGTGTGTTGTGATTAGACTTTGTAGTTGCTGGGAGAACTTGGGTAGTGGGTAATGTCTTAGCACTAAGACTAGATATGTAAGTAACATTAGGTGTGAATAAAAAGGAGGATAGTATGGAACAGAAAATACCCCTAGACTGGATTAAATGTTGGTGATTATTGAGAGGTACTTGGGTATGAGCAAATATATGTATTATCTTGTTATATGTTAAAGTTGAAGTATCTGTTTTAATATCGATTCTATACGTGATTTAAATGTGAACTAATCTCAGTAGGTCGATGATATCTACCAGTATGTGTGGTTGTACTGATGCTACACTTGCTACACCTTCTTGGTGTAGATGTGTTACAGGTTGGTTGAAGTTATTACTTGGATTGAAGAGTCTCCATCATCAACTTCTTTTCTCTACTCTTCATATGGGAGTTGTATCTTTTACATGGATGTCATATTTTTCCTTTAGCAGCTCTTGTACAGGCTTAAACTAGATCTTGGGAAATAGTAGTGTTTTTTTATAGTTAATAACATATGTGTATTAAATTAACTACTATTTTATTGAGATTAATACAGTTATTTTATTTATCAATACTCTTGAAACTGGAAAAGGGACCTTTGCATGTTCATGGTTGAGTTGTTTAGGATTCTCCTACCTGAATGAATTAGACTAGGTGCCGGCATGATCCTATCATTATTGGGGTCGTGACAGTTGGTATCAAAACATAGGTTACTACTCTCCCGTGTACAAGAGCAAAGGCAAAATATAGTCCTATTGATTGTTTTGTTGACATCCACATCAAATCCTTGGGAAGGTATGGTGGACTCTAGGTGTTGTCCCAGTCTGTTGCCTCCCTAGGTTGAGTCCAATTGGAATCTCAACATGAACGGGTTGATAGTTGAACTAATTAAATTGGTATCTAGTCAATTTCAATTAGTATCTTGCCTTAAGAGGTTATAATGGTATGTTGAATGTGTGATTATGTGTTGTGATGGTGTGTTCAATTAATGGCAGTTGGGACATTGAATTTTGTTGTTCTATGCTAAATTTAAAGGTAGAATTATTAATTCTTGAATTTATGACAAGGTTATTATGTGATGAGAGTTAAGGAAACTCTTGTGGAATCTATATTGTGTCGAAATTCGTGCCAGTGAGATAGAAAAAACCATTAGACGTGTGTAACAAGTTTGAAATTTTCCAGTTCATAGCAGCTCATTACCCGAGCTCTTATCGCGAAAAGATGGTTTTTGTCGCAGCGATCCATTGCGATAAAAAATTTGGTCCTATGATGGAACCCTTCATAGCGATGAGCCAGAACTCGCTGTGATGAGTCATCATGATAAAGCGACGTTCATCGCAATTATGCTGCACAAAAAAAATGCATGTTTCAAGCCCCTGTTTTGAGACTTCACCCAAGCAAAGAAATTTTCCAAGTAATTTAAAGCATGCAAAAGATATG
This sequence comes from Jaltomata sinuosa, assembly GCA_003996215.1. Taxonomy (NCBI): domain Eukaryota; kingdom Viridiplantae; phylum Streptophyta; class Magnoliopsida; order Solanales; family Solanaceae; genus Jaltomata; species Jaltomata sinuosa. Next base: position 60,923 of record QJPP01004626.1, read on the forward strand.
TCGTACGCGTTTTGGCCTTCAAACAAGGCCATTTTTCAAGAAGTGCCACCAACGACACTGTAAATCTAGCAATAGAAATAAAAATCATCTGAAAGTGCAAAAAGATAAAAGATTTTCTGATAAAAGCAATAAAAAAAGTAATAAGAGGGGATAGGGGTGGGGAGTGCTCTAGCCGCTCCATCAACTCTTGACACTCAAGATACAAGACTCTTCCTCGATAGACTTGCCGAGAAAGGAGAACTCTTGAACATCCACCCAAGACAGTATGGGAATCTTCTTGACTAGAAGGGAAGCTTTGACAAGGGCCTTGATCCCTTTCCACATCTGCACCATAGGCTTATACCGAGAGCGTCCCTTCTACCTCTCAACCTCTATCTCCTCCTGAAGCTCTACTTGGGCCTGTGCCAAGGACTCAAAGGAGGAAAGGGGAATGGAGATACATGTTGTATCTAAAGGTCTGGCGGCTAGAGGAGGCACTGACTCCAATGGGACTGATGATGATCCCTCTAGCATGATCCTCATCGCCGCCACATCTATCCCGAGTTACTCTAAGGTCACCTTTCTTGACGCCAAACTTATCCCTGCTCTAACACCACCCTGGCCGCTGCTGCTCCCCCTTTTCGACTCCATCTTCCTCTTCTTCTGGATGCAACAGAAATAAACATTCACCTTTAGATGGTCAAAACGCTTATCAATGAGGTTGATGCGGTCAGTAGGCTCCACAGGCACCTTTGCCCCCCTGCACATAGTAGAGATATGTGAAGGGAAATGAAGGTCCCTAATATGCAATATCATGAAAAATCACCACTCCACCATTCTCCCTACCACTGCATTCATTAGAAGTCCCTCCATCAAGCAAGCAACCATTAGGGCTCGAGAAAATGTCAAGTCCAGAGTGTTTCTAGAAGGACATACCTCCTAGCCACCAGATGTAACCACCTATGTGAATTTGGAGTAAAATAAAGACTAGTGATTCACATTATTTGCCTGGCCCATGGGACCGAATCCTTATGCTCCTCCGCTACCGATGTCCTTACCATACACTGCCTATATGTGGAAGCCCTTCATGCCCAGTACTCAGTCTCATCATGATTTGGCACCCCTAGAGCCCCATTAATTCCGACAGCAAAAATCCCTATGTGCTAACCTCGAATGTAAATAATGGGGTTTGGGACCTCCTATTGACCGTAGGGATATGAGCACAAAACTCCCGAACCCAATTTTTATTCACATCCTCCAGAATATGCACAAAAGGTAGCCACCCTACTTCCACTATCCAGTAGTAGAACTCCGGCACCCTCTCCTCAATCTCCATCTTGCCAGGCTCCCTTCCTTGATAGAAGCTTAGGAGACTCATCTCCTGAATGAACCCTTTGTCCCTTCTGACCTATGTATCACTGATGAATCTCCGCATTAGAAAATTACTCGTACTCTACTTCTTCTCCTTCGGCCATGTTCATCTCTGCAAGAGTAAAATTAATGGTTTACTCAATATGTTGACAATTACATAGCAAGTAATCATTAAAGGGACTAGGAGGTCAAAAAGGGCATGTTATAAAAAATATCTCAGCACTAAACCGCTAATGCTTTTGGACCTTGATCGCGAAAAGTCACCTCATCGTGATGAGTTGATACATTGAGGCTCGTCCATTGCGACAAATCAACGAGGCCATCATCCCCAGTCAACCATTTTCCAAAAATGGTGATTTTTGAGAAATGTGTTTCATTTTGACAAAATTCCCCATGGACTTGGACCTGCTTTGATGATGAGTAGAAGTGTTGTGCTTTGGCCCTTCTGTGGACTTTTTCATTGAGAATTCCTCGTTCCCTTTCATGTGAATTCCCAAGCGGCGAATTTCAAACTTATGGGGCTCTATATATTCCATCTCTCGAGCACCTCCTTTTGCTCCTGGCTTCATCGTTTAGTGGTAACAAGTGGAGTGCATAAGCCACTTCGAGGCTTAGCCTTCGAAGTACCGCATAAGCAAGAAAGCCAATTGACCTTGAATAGTCTGGCTACAAAGCGAACTGAATTGTCAAGGCTTTCACCTTACCGCTCCCTGGGGGTTTTCATTCACTCTTCCCTTACTTTCCCTACTTCTAGAAAAAAAATATTATTTACTCAGACGTCTCTTTACTATCGAAGACTCTGGCAGCTGGAACTTATCGGGAGCGACTCTTACCACCTCAACATCCAAAAATTAGTCATAGTCAGAAGCAGGAGGTCAGTCTTGATATTATACTAAAAGTCATATCTTCAGACAGAGCAGAGCAGCCCTTGAAGTGGGAGATGGTATAGTAGGCTTAGGGTGAAGTTACCTGGGAGTTACGAAAGCCGGAAATGAAGACTTCGATTTAGTTGGTTTTTAGTTGGAGACTCACGTCACAAAACAAATTTTTTGTTTTCAAATCAGCTTTGAAGGGCATATTCCCCTTCCCCTTCTATTCCCAAAAGCTTATTCAATAGGCTTCCTTTATTGATTCAAAAAGCTTCTTTCCTGCGACATGGGCACACTCCTTAAACCTCTTTATAGTTGAAGATGGATGTGGGATAGCACTGAAGAGTCGGGAACTTCCATTGCAACTGCAGAGTCTCACACCTTCCATGCAACTGAAACAAGTTATTGCTAATGGTAAAAAAGGGGGCGCAAAACAACCTATTACCCTTTACAACGATGGAGCCGTATGACGCAAGAGTGTCATATAAGGTTCCTTTCAGATCGGGAATAACCCACCAACATAATACTCGTAGACGTGATTTTGTGGTGATTTAAACTTCACAAAGCAAGCCCAAATATTTGAATCTAATTCAAGAAATTTTCCTACCATTACCATCCTACATGAGGGGTAGTGTAAACATATTAACAATGGAAATCTAGTAAGAATGCTTTGTGAATCTACCCTATAAGAGCAAGAAATTGTCACATACCCCAAACCCAAATTTTCTACAGGAAATTAAGCATGATAGATACTAAATCTATGAAATCTAGATGTTTTAATCATGATATGAGTCATAAAACGTACCTTGAAAAGTCAACGTAGAGTGTGTTGAAGTTTAGAGAATTTTGTGTTGAAGTGAGGAGATGGTTTTAAAAATGGGAGAAATGAACATCTCCCATTCTTAAAATTGTCACGTCTCTCATCGCGATGGGAGCCTGCCATCACAATGAGATAGCTCGATGTAGTGAGACTGGACTCACTATTAAAAGTCAGCCCGGGTCCGTGGTTAATTTTAGGTTAATATTGTCACGACCAAAAATTGATCCATGATGGTGCCTACTAAAAAAACCAATAGGCAAGCCAACTTGATAGATGCGGAAGGACACTAAAATGTTTAAATAAGTATAAGAGGAAGAGAAAGCATAATAAGATAGGGGATAATATTATAGATATATACCTACAGTACTAAATATATAAAAATGGTCCTAAAGTGATCGAGAAAGACAAAACATATATACAAGAACAAACCTCGAACCTGGTGTCACCAGTATAAGAGCAACTAACATACGAAATAAAGCTATACAATACACGTTGTCTATCCAAAATATAATATATAGACAAAAGAGTAGAAGGAAAGCATCAAAAGTCTCCAAATGCAGTGAGCTCACCATGATCTAAACAACAGCTGGCCATGAACAAATGGATGGTCACTGAGGGTGGCTCGTACTAGGTGCTGCATCAAAAAGAGATAGAGAAGTGTAGTATGAGAACCAAAATATGAGGTACTCAATACGCATCATAGGATGATCAAGCTCCAAAAGACAATATATATTATAAGATACAGGAAAGTAAACTATCTATAGGGATCCACCTAAAATAAGTTATAACGGGAAAACTGAAACCAAAACAATCCAGCCAACGGTGCAGATATGCTAATAAAGGAAAAAGGCACTCAAGCAAAAACAATCAACATACAATGTGGTTCATCATGAGATGGATGCAATGAAGTATGTGGCTAATGAAATATGAGTCTAGAATCCAAGTCAAACGAAATAGTAAGTAAACATCAGTTTGAAATCCAAATTGGATGAAACAGAAAGTAAATATGAGCCTGGAATCCTACATCGAAGGAAACAGTAAGTAAATATGATTCTGAAATCCTACATCAAATATGCAATAAGTAAAAATGCCCTCCATGGAGCTCAAATCAGTAAAAGTGAGGTGTTTAGTTTTAAAAACCAAAATTAGTAGTAAAGTAGTATAAATCCTTTTCAGAAATCCAAAATGCATGGTAACAGTGAAAACCTCCTTTTAACTTAGAAAAACCAACAATTCTTTCTTAGAAAACTCCTTTATGTGCAAAGTTCATGAACACGGAAATGAATATGTGCCATTCAGAAGTCAAGTAAATGTAGGAATATACACCAATGATAGGACAAGGCACTCTCCAAACAAGGTACTCACCTAGAGCTCCATCCAGTCCAAAGTTATGGCCTCGAGCCCATAGTTGAATAATAACGGTAATAAAAGCAAAAATGAAATAATTACAAGAAAATACTACAAATATCTACCCTAATACGCCTATCTCCACAAGCCTTTACTAGGGATTCTATTCTAACATAAGCAAGTCTAAAACACCCTAAACTAGGGATTAATATAATAATTCTATTATATGATCCCGGTAATGGACAAATGTATGGAAACTAGATTAAAGCCTATTTCTAGCCTGAAACTTATTCTAACATTCATGCTACTTAAACCATGTAAAATCTAACTAAACCAGGTCTAAAGAAAGTAAATTGTAACCTACCTAGAAGTTGAACTGCAAGCACGAACTATCAATCATGTGCATTTCCCTTCCTAATAGCCTTGGAATGATACCACGCTATCACAAACATAATCCAGGTGTCAAGATGATAAGAATAACACCCATATTTCTGTACGAAATTTAGGGCCAAAAATTGGGTCAGAAAATGACCCTCGGGGTCCACTTAACATAATGGAAAACAAAATTCATAATTATGCCCCGAATGAGATGCAGGGTAAATGCCCCTAATAAGGGAAGAATTGAAAGAGAATTCGAACCTCAAATGGTCCAAAATATGTCACTTTGATCTATGGATTAATCATGCAATTAAGAGCCAAAAGTGGAAACAGAACACAGAATTAACCAACGTATGCGTAATAGAAAGGCGAGGGGAAGGGATTTACCTTGGTAGATCAAGAAATGGGCAAGAATTGATGGTATCATATCTTTAACCAAGCTCAAATCAATGGTAGAAAGATGTTGGAAGTGAATTGAAATGAAGAACACAACTTCACTTAAATCTCAGCGATTGACGCACCTGCAGTCAAATTGACGAAGGTGCGTTAATGAAATTGTGGCCAGACAATCGCAGGATCGGGAGGTTAATGGAAACCTCTAGCTCCACAGGTGCAGCACACACACCGTAGGGGAGGCACCGCAAGGAAGGAAAAAGCAGCGCAGGGGAGACGCTCTACTGATGTCACCTCGCATTGTAGGTGCTGCATTTTAACACAGGGCAGTTGCACAGGTGAAGCCAAAGAACCACAGTCACGTCCATACCAGTACTAGCAACATCAGCTGCAACATAACATCAAAAATCCTCCACTCACACCCTCGAAAATCCTTCTAAGCCTCGTGCATGCAACCCATATATGCTACCCTACCAAAAATGGTATTTTTAGACTCAACAGAACCGACAAAATCCCCAATAGAGATTGTTTCAACAAAAAGTGGGCCCCATGCCTAAAATAATCATTTTATCAAAAAGGAATCCAAAAGCCCAAAACAAGTCCATGAAGCCTCAAGACCCAAGCCAAAAGTGCTACTAGCCCAAAGTCAATGTTTCAGAGGTAATCGTATTGACAAAATTTCCATCTGAGTCTGTCTGCTTTGAATGTTGATCAAAGTCAACTCTTCTAGCCTTAAAAATTTCAAAATAAAGAAATTCTCTTAAAACACAAATGAACTTCCCAGGAACTGAACTGTCAATCTCGACAAGTCAGAAATGACTGGTAGCTACTATGGGAAAGCTCAAAATGCCAAAAAGCGTGAAAATAGAGAAAATCACCTGGAGGTTTATTACAAAATCCACTACTAAAAGAACTTTCATCCTTGAAAGTTAAAGAATGGAGGATACCTGAAGGATCAAAAAGGTAAGGATAGAAAGTCTGTATGTCAGTTTTGGTCTCCCAAGTATCATCCTCGATAAGATTATGCCGCCACTAAACCTTAACTGACACGATCTCATTGGAACTCAACTTCCTAACCTACTTATCCAATATAGAAACAAGCTCCTCCTTAAAAGGAAAAGACTCATCCAACTGAACTGAATGTCACTAAAGAATGTGCGACTCATCCGGTACATACTCCCTTCGTATAAAAACATGGAAAACAGAGTGAACAACTGAAAGAAAAGGAGGCAAGGCTAGCTCATATATGATGATGTACAAAAAAACTATCCAAAGGAGGTGGCAACGGTCATCACAAAACAATAACTCAATGTGAGTCGGGGTCGAATACATGAGGATTGGTATGGAGATTCACAACAAATTGTTAGTCGATTCACCAGAGCTAGTGCAGTATTCAAGCATATAAAGTAAATGGGAGAACTTTATTTGGGAATGTAATTTCAAATTGTAACAAAGCAAGGGTGTAAACACAAGATTTTATATCAAGATTGGAAAGAACAGGGGTGTGCTTCCGATGGGGTCATGAATTTGGATTGGGGTTGATTATTCAAGCTATTTTCAATGAAAGTGCGGGTAGCCTTGGTTCAAGTCATGCTTAGTTTTTTTTCAACCTACCAAACATATATACACTATGGTCTCATTTAAACCCCATAATTGAGCAACAAAACAACCAATTATCTTTGGTTAGTTAAGTTATTTCTAGCATCAACTCGTAGGTGAGAATTTCCTAAATTGAGCTATTTCTAGCCTCAATTTATGGTGGATCAATTTAATAATGAAAACATAAAGTATTCAATAGACCCACACATAATAATCAATTATAAACCCAAATAATCAACACCTATTTCAAAATGCAAACACCTACCATGCAGACACCCCTAGAATTAACTTTAGCTACTCATAATGAAGGAACAAGAGAATATACCAAGTGGTTTTAAATAATATCATTCATATTCAATAACTACCTTCAATTACAAGCTCAAATATTCAACAATAGTGTTTCTCTCAATTGAAGGAAGAAGAAAGCTAAGAAAACATGTACTCAAAAGTGTACTCTAACAACTATATCCTAATTGGGGAAAAAGTTGGTATATAATCCTTGCGCATATCCCAAAAAGGGTCTTGGGATCTTCTCAACTACGCAATGTATTTTTGGACCATTTTTCCCCTTGGGTCACGTGCGACTTGATTTGTGACAGCACCTGCAGACGCTCTTGAAGACTTGTGTCACGTAGATGCCAAGTCTCATAGGCAGTAAGTGATCTTGGCCTATGACTCCATCTGTGCAGGCACTTGTGGTCACCCTTAGTGAATTGTGGCATGCAGGTTCCTGTATAGCAAGGCAGTGATCCAACTCCCTTATGCGTTGGCACCTGTGAAATGCAGGTTCCGTCCTATGACTCGCAGGTCTCCTTGCACATCATGAATAAATCTTTTCCCTCTCGATCATCTCTTGACTTAGCCTTCATTTATATCTCTTTTGGGTCTAAATCCTCTTCTACCTTCATTGATCAGGAGTGCCTAAATATAAGACAAATAAGGCATAAAATTCTCCTAAATCACATCAAATCAAGATAATAAATCATGAATAAGAGCCCCCAAACTTGAACTTTTTCTTGTCCTCAAGCAAAGCACTTATAAGGCCAAGGATTGACAAAAACTTCTCAAGATACAAGGATTGCACAAAGGACTATACTAACTCAAAGACTTAAGAAAATAATTAACAAAAGACTCAAAACAAAGGACACCACTCATTTGGTACCACCATAAGCACACAAGGCAATATTACTCGCTTCAAATTCTTTTGCAAGAGAATTCATTCATTTAAAATCAAGGGAACATTACCTTCAAAACAAGATCAACAAGCTTCTCAAGTCATTGGAATTAACTTTCAAGGTTTGCCTTAGGATTCACTATACAACTTTTCTCATTCATTCTTGTAAATTGAATCAAGACTTCACTATTTACCTCAAGGATGCAATGCCACTCACCACAAGAGAGAATCCCTCTCACAATCATGCAATTCACAATATAGGGATTATAAGACCACACAAAGACTCTCACTCCTCAAAGAAGTTCAAGTGCACACACATAAAACCATAGGCTTGCCCTTAATATAATTCACCACCAATGTAGAATTGTAAATCTTCGAATCACTAAGGACTTTCGGGCAATAATCTAGGCTAGGGAAAAGGTGAGGAATTCATTTGGCTCAAGTGACTAAACTTCCCTAACGCTATCATTAAGCATTCAAGTGCATCATTTACATCTTTGACTCAACTTTACCTTATTTCTCCCTCTCACAATCCCAATTTTTCCCATAAACCATTATTCCTATCACCCTTTTCTTTATATTATGAGGTAACACCACTCAATTATTTTTATTTCACTCTTTCCTTCTTTTGAACATTTTCAATCAATTCTTGGAATAAACATAGGGTGTTACCTCACAATTTAAGCTCAATTACTTGTTCTACCATCAATAATGCGTACACCCCCAAACTTAGGTTTTTGCCTACATCACATTCTATTTTTTTATTCATATTCTCCCAAACTTAGGAGTTTAGTTTACACTTCCATTTCTAGCAATTAGGGAGGAACTAGTGCCAAAATAGAGAGTTAAAAAAGGTCAAGGTGTATAACATGGGTGTCAAGGAAAGGTTAAAGGCTCAAGGGGTTGACTCGGATCATCTTTCAATCTATACAACATCTTGGATTTCTCCTTGAATCATATTTGGGGCAAGTTCTAGTTGACATGCATACACAAGAACCAAGTAAACCTTACCACACAAGGCATCACAACATAAAAAGTTCATAATTAATCTTAAAATCAGTTGGGATGAATGACTTTTGACAGGTTATTCCAAGTTCTGCACACTCATTTGTGAATCAATCAAGACAAATGGAGAATGTGCAAGTCATGACAAGAGAATGCATTTGCAAAACTCATTTTCCCCTCTGTCTAAATTTTTCAAATTCTATTGGCAAGAAAAAAAATTGGTGGTCCCATTTGTGAAAAGTGTGATATAGTCTTGAAACAAGCACTTAAACTTGACATTTTTCCTTAAGAAAGTCTCCTCTCAATCTATCGTATGGAAATGTCACCCAGTTTGACACAAAAAATAAAGAAAAGAAACATTTTGCTCCTTGGGAAAGAACCGTAGTATGAAGAAAACCCTTGGAGCTTATATAAAACTAACTATTATTTACAAAGGTTATGTTCAAGTTATGCGCTCATGGATCATTGGAAAATGAGGCCTGGCATAGACACTAAGCATGATTTGCAAGTCACCGATAGTAACAATAGGTGTGTAGGACTAACCCGGCAAAATGGCAATCTAAAAACCAACATAATAAAAATATTAAGCCCGGAAAGGGAACAATATAAATTATGAGAAGTTTCCCATAAATGGAGACCTACAATAAAAACATACCTGACAAGGGCAAAATGATGATATCTATTACAATAACGCCTCACAAGGGCACCATTAAGAGAAAATGTACCCAAACAAAGGGTTCCCAATCCAAACTTAAAATAAAACATTGACCACAATGCACAAAGATAACAAAAGAGGAATGAGTGTAGGACTCCTTAAAAAATTTACGAATGATGATGATGCCTTCCTGAATGCATTAGGTGTCACTTTTTTATGGGCTTAGGCTTTGGAGGTATGTAAGCATGGGTTGGGTCAATTGCAAACCCGATAATGAAAGGGATAGATAGATTACTGGCTATATCATATGGACCATAAGGGTCGACAACTACCCATTTATCTAGGAATGTCATCAACTGGTGGAAATAGAGGGTCAAGGAACCCTAACTGTAGTCATCATGATGATGCTCCATCTCCACTCTATGTAGGTGTATATTCTGCTGGTTTCCCTATGAGGATCCTGGAGGTTGTGTGACATTCAAACGAGCCTACTCCACCTCTTGAATCTAAGCCTTTTTTATATTTTCAGATAGATCATCACCCATACACCAATGATCTAGAGGACTCCTTACTTTATGAGGTGATACGAGAGTAAGGGCTGGTAAATTCATGTCCAATCCCAACTCTGGAACCCTCGATGTACATTGGCTCAATGCTTTCTTTAGCAAACTGACACCCCTTTCTACTGTCTCAATCCGAGCATAAATTTTGCCCAAACTATTCATTATCGGCTTTAAAGCTACTTTGATAGCATTTTGAATTATGGATGGAATATATTTATCTATCTTATACGAGAGGTCATCATTGTCTTGGGCAAAATTAGTAAGCTTGAGAAAACCAAATGATAAGGAAGGTGCTAGTGTATAAAAGGGCCTAGGAGGTAATGAGGCCACTCAACAATTCACGAGGAACCATATCACGATCTTGAAAACCGACCAGGTTGACCCATCATGATCGCGATGACTAGCCTAGTGATTGCAAAGTACAATTCATTACAAAAACGATGGGAACCCTCGTGATCAAGATGGTAAAAAAGTCAAAGCATTGAAAATGTGATATTCACGTCGCAATTGCGAAGAACAAATAACAACTGCACCAACAGTGGAAAACCATCAAATATATCCAAGTTCAAAACACTCGAATGGACCCTTTGGATTCATTCAGAATCCCGTGAACACAAACTAAATAGGCTACCCAACTGGAAATGGCATTCCAAACTAAAATAGAATCATCAAAATAACTAATAGAGGTCATCTTGATAAAATATTGACAAAAATCAACATTTTGCTGGTTTTGCCTAAAAGCTACCCAAGTGCCCAAAATGAGTTTGGAAGCCTCGGAACACGAACCAAAGGCCCCTCTAGCCAATTTACTTTGAATATTGACCAAAGTCAACTGTTTCAACTTTAAGAGTTCCAAAGTATGGAAACTCTTCTAAAATACAAATGAACTGCCCAGGAACCAAGCAGTTAGTCCCAGCAAGTCATAAATGACCTGTAGCCATTGTGGAAAAGCTCAAAATGCTGAAAATGTATGAAAATAGAGAAAATGACCTAGAGGGTCATCCTAACATCTACTAATAAAAGAACTTTTGTCCTTGAAAGTTGATAAATAGAAAGCACCTGAAGTCTAAAAAATGCAAGGATATCAGGTCCCCATTTCAAGCTTCGTTTCCCAAGGAGTCTCCTTAACTAGGTGACACCTTCATAGAACTTTAACTGATGAAAAAACTCTTTAGACCTCAAGGCCAGAATAGCAACTGACTCTTCCTCAAAAGCCAAAGCTCCAACTAACTTAACTGACTCTCATCAAAACACGAGAAAACTCATCTAGAACATACTGTCACAACCCAAACACAGGGAAACAAGGGTCAACCCCCAATGAACTAAATCATAAACTCTAAGATTAGCATAACCCTACTGCCTAACCTAAACTTCATGAAGCCTTTCTCTGATTACCCACACTCTATCCATTGAACCACTAAATAAGTTAGTACCTAAGAAAATCCTCAAAAATATCAAACCAACCCATCGAAACCTCATACCTTCAACCTTACAATGCCTTGAATAGAATCATTTGAATACTATAATGGCATTAGTCATCATCTATGAACTCTACACAAGATAGAAGTTGGCCTCCTTGACCCTCAAAGAATTATAACAGCTGCCCAATGCATACCCTCTGGAACTTGAATAGTCCACTCCAACTGACCATCAATTTCCAAATGTAATATTGTGCTAAGCTCAACCCGGATACCCAATTTCCTTTGAAGTGACCACCAAAACATGATGCAAATGAAACTCCATAGTAAAACATTATAGTAAGAAGCACCCTATGCTGACAGACAATCTTCTGGACATAGGTGATAAGTTGGTAATGTACCAACTTATTGAGCCTAAATAAATGAATTATGGTTATGTTTTGAATAGATTTAGAGGTTTTTATGACCTTTATTGATGTCTATGCAGGTACTTTTCATTAGTGATGAAAAATAAATAAATAGACCCAAAAAGAGCTCAAAAGGAGTGAAATGTGGAAGGATCCGAAAAGATGGAGATTCTGGTTTGATATGGGTGCCCGTGAGACACGCACAAGCCATGGTATAGAATCCAACTCTACTGCATGGATATGGAAAATTCACTGAAGAATCTATTAAAGGGTGCGGTCGCTATGCGAACCATACTTTTTTCGCACAAAGCCTCCAAAATGAGCTGAAGTCACTGGTCCAACTGAAGATAGTGTGTGATGCAAACATCATGACGTGCGAACCATACATCGCGTTACACATCACCCAAAAGGAAATTTTGTCCTGAATTTTAGTGACATTTCAGGAAACTATAAAGGCTAATTTAGGCACAATTGTAAATAACATTCTTTAGTCCTGAATATTTTGAAGAGCTTTTACTTTGAGAATAAGTTTTCCTGTCCAAAGAGAAGAGGGTTTGAATCCATTCTCTTTATTAACCATTAGTGCACTATTGAGCTTAGAACTTGAAATTCAGCTTGAATAAAGAGGATTTTGACTTAGTATATCTCTCTCTTTTGCTATGAGTGGCTGATTTCACTTGTCTAGGGGTGTGTTGATAATGGGTTCTTCACAAATGGGTGTGGGTGTTGCTAAATCTTGCTTATAATTTCTTATTTGATATGGGTCTAGTAGTTTAACCAAGTTTTAATCCTAAAATTGATGGTTGCAAACATTAATTGTCATTAATTGACTATGTTGTTGCTTGAAAGAGAATTTTAATGTTCTGGATGTGAGATTACTAGTGGGATCTTGGGACTCCTTACAGATTTGAGGATAGAAATAGCACTTATCGACATAATTACCCATTTAAGAATCTAAACTAGAGATAGTGTGACCTTCCAAAGCTTGATCTTGGTTGTTTATTGCTTTGAACAATAGTGCTCTAACCGGGATTATTGGATATGTTGTTATTGATCTAGAGATAAACAACCACGCCCATGACCAAGGCTACCTATGTCAATAAGCAAGAATAAGTGGGAAAAGCCAAACACCCTATCCCACATTAAAGCCCCATTGGATACACATCCCTAGTCTCGTAATCAATTTGTTACAACTGCTTTACTTACTTGCTTTGTTTACGAATTGTGATTGTAGTGACAGAATCCCAATTCCCCCAACCTTTTACTTTCATGTTTTTAAGAATTTACTCTCTTTCCAAACTTATTTTGATACAATCTTCATATAGCTAGCATCAGTTCTCTATGGGTACGACCCCGACACCTGTTGGGTACATATAAATGTGTTTTTCTTTACGATTGTCGTGCTTCCATATTTAGGGAGTACGATTTGAGCATTTATAAAAAATGGCACCATTGTCGGGAGTTTTTGGCACTCTGACTAATTGAATAACTCCTTGTGCATCGATACTATGCTTACTTTAAGTTTGGGGGAGCCTATAACTATTTACATTATTGGTTTATTGTGATGACATTTCCCTTGCCGGTCCTTTTGTTTATGCTTTTATTTTGAGCTTACTTGCGCTCTCACTGGGCTTGATTTTTGTTGTTGAGATTATGTTGCCGGGTTGGTCTTACATTCCCCATTGTCTTACTACCCGTGCTTTACAAATGCGCTAAAGGCCTACACTGATGCTTGTTTTTAATTGAATCATGAGCGCACAATTAGATATCACCTTGTTAATAGTAGTTTAGCAATAAACTCCAAGAGTTTTCTTAATACCACGGTTCTTTCATAAGGAGAAAAAGGTTTTGATTATTTTGTTTTGTTTTTGTGTCGAACCGGGTTGGTGTTTTCCTATGATAGATTGAGAGGCAACTTTCCTAAGGGAAAATGCCAAGTTTTAGTTTTAAATTGAGTCCGTAGTTGCTTGTCTCGAATTGGGCCCACCAAAAAAAAAATCTTGGCAAATTGTTTTTGAAAATAAAAGGAAGAAGGGAAATGAATTTTTTTTTAGGAAAAGCATTCCCTTGTCATGAATTGCACACTCTTGATTTGGCTTGATTGACTCACAAAGGAGTGTGTAATGAACTTAGAATATCTTGTCGAAAATCATTTGTTCCCAATTGAATTTGAGACTAATGAAAGAAGTCTTGTGGCATGATGCCTTGCATGGTGAGGCTTTACCTTGATTCTCGTGTATGTGTGTCATCTAGAACTTGCCCCGAATGTGATTCAAGGCAAAATTCTAGTTGTGACAGAGCTTGGAAGATGACCTTAGGCCCGTTTTAATAGCCACTTCACCCAAATGACTTCCCATAACATCAATCCCAGTGAACCCCTTTGAGCTTGTAACCGTTCTTTGGCACCTTGTTAACACCTTGACCTTTTTGAATCTCTATCTTGGCACTCATCCTCCCTAATTGCTTGAAAGTGAAATGTAGGATAAAGCCTAAGTTTGAGAGAGAAAATGAAAAGACAACATAGGCAAATGCCTAAGTTTGGGGGTGTATGTGATCAAATAAAGAGAAGAAAAGGAATGCATTTCAAATGCAAGGTAGCACCTTAGGTTTGAATTGAAAGTTGCTCCCAAAGTTAATCCAATGAGCGAAAATGGAAAGTATAAATAGGTGCTACAAAATGAAGGTGATACAAGGAGTCGAATGATCATGATTGAGTAGGAGAAGCTTTGGTTGTGTGATGGAGAAATAAGGTGAAGTTGAAATTTGAAAATGTAAGCGGTGTTTGAAATGAGAACAAAGAGCATTAGAGAGGTGTAGTCACTTGAACCAAATGAAATCCTCACCTTAGCCCTAGCCATCATCGTAACTCGAAAGTCATTGGTTATTTCAAGCTTGGCTACCCTACATTAGTGGAGATTTACATGAAGGGCAAGCCTATAGTTCGACGCGTATGCACTTGAACTTCCTTGAGAGTCTTCTTGGTTCTCCTATAATCTCGTTGTTTTAAAAATTGATTTACTGTGAGTCGGATTCTCTCTTGTGGTGAGTGGCATCATGCACTCTAATTGAAACATGAAGTCTCTATTTCAATTGAGGGAAATGAGTGAGACAAGTTGTGTGGTGAATCTTGAGGAAAACCTTGACGGTCCATGAAAATGACTTGAGAAGCTTAAATGTCTTGTTTTGAATGAAAAAATTCCCTTGGTTTTGAATGAGAAATGAAGTCCTTTTGGAAAAGTTTTTTTTTAAATGAATAGTTGCGTTGAGTTTGTGGTGGTTCAAATTGAGATAAGCATCATAGTTGAGTCTTTTGTTTATTCGTTTTCTAATTTTTTAGTATAGATTAGTCTTTTGTGCCTTGATTGAATCTAGAGCATAATTCATTCCTTGCCTTGTGAGTATCTTACTTGAAGACAAGCAATAGTTCAAGTTTGGTGGTTTGATAAGTCGGTAATCTACCAACTTATTGAGCCTAAATCCATGAATTATTGCTATGTTTTGAAAAGATTTAGAGGTTCTTATATCCTTTATTGATGTCTATGCAGGTACTTTTGATTAGTGATGAAAAACAAGGAAATAGACCCAAAAAGAGCTCAAAAGAAGTGAAGTGTTGAAGGATTGGAAAAGATGGAGATTCTGGCCTGAGATGTGGTGCCCGTGCGACACGCACAAGATGTGGTGTGGAATGCACCTCCACCGCCTCGATATGTAAAATTCACTGAAGAATCTGCTAAGGGGTGCGATCGTTGTGAGAACCGCACTTCTTTCGCACAAATCCTCCAAAATGAGCTAAAGTCACTGGTCCAACTTAAGACAGTGTGTGACGTGCACATCGTGATGTGCAAACAATACATCACGTCGCACATCACTCGAAGGGTAATTTTGTCCTGAATTTTAGTGGCGTTTTTGGGAACTATAAAAGGCTAATTTAGGCACAATTGTAAATAACATTCTTCAGTCCTGAATATTTTGAAGAGCTTTTTACTTTGAGAACAAGTTTTCCTCTCCAAAGAGAAGAGAGTTTGAATCCATTCTCTTGGTTAACCATTTGTGCACTCAAATTGAGCTCAGAACTTGAAATTTAGCTTGAATGAAGAGGATTTTGACTTACCTATTTGGTATATCTCTCTCCTTTTCTATGAGTGGCTGATTTCACTTGTCTAGGTTGTGTTGATAATGGGTGCTTGACAAATGGGTGTGGGTGTTGCTAAATCTTTCTTATAATTGCTTATTTGATATGGGTCTAGTAGTTTCACCAAGTTTTAATCCTAAAATTTATGGTTGCAAACAATAATTGTCATTACTTGACTATGTTGTTTCTAGAAAGAGAATTTCATGGTTTCAGATGTGAGATTACTAGTGGGAACTTGGGACTCCATTCAGATTTGAGGCTGAAGCGAAAAAAGCCTATCTATTCGATTTTCTTAGTTTAGTAAAGGGCTTTTCCCTTACTAGTCAAGTGGAAATAGCTCTTATAGACGGAATCACCCATTTAAGGGTCTAAGCTAGAGATAGTGTGACTTCCCCAAGCTTGATCTTAGTTGTTTATTGCTTTGACCAATAGTGCTCTAATCGGGATTATTGGATATGTGGTTGTTGATCGAGAGATAAACAACCACACCCAGTACAAAGGCTACATATGCCAATAAGAAAGAATAAGTGTGAAAAGGCAAACACCCTATCCCATATTAAAGCCCCATTGGATACACATCCCTAGTCTCTTACTCAATTTGGTACACCGCTTTACTTACTTGCTTTGTTTATGAAATGCGATTGTAGTGACAGAATCCCAATTCCCCCAACCTTTTACTTTTGTGTTTTTAAGCATTTACTCTTTTAGCGAACTCATTTCAATACAATCTCCATATAGCTAGCATCAAGTCTCTGTGGTACGACCCTGACACCTGTTGGGTACTTATAAATGTGTTTTGCTTGACGATCATCGTGCCTCCATATTTGGGGAGTACGATTTGAGCGTTTATCAATAGGCAAAGACCAACACCTCTGAAATGCATGAAATATAAACCATAAGAGTGTGAATAGGCTTGATCCACCTACCCACGATGAACCAACAATATCAAATCCTTGTAAGGTATGCGGCAACCCTACCAAGCAGTCCATAGGTTCCACGTAAGTAGGAATCCACAAGGTTTCAAAGCATCAAGTCAAACTAACTTGTTGGCTAAGGACTGGTGTCTGAAGCCAAAACTCACCACTTAGATACTGGAAATGCCACACACTCTATACTTGCCTCTATTCGGTCCGAAGAATCTGTCTTGTTGTACCAATATGCAAACCACTAACCCTGAAAGCATCTCAACATACAAAAACTTTTGACCCTCAACTAGAAGAGTCTGAATTGACTCTGAAATCCATAAGGCCTTGCGCCTTAGAACTCTTCTCCCATGCTTATCGAGCCTCTAGAAGGGAACAATCCTATGAATCAACCTAGCCAAATGGTTCTGCAACCAAAGAAAACTTTTTGCATACCGACTGTAGTAACCTGATAACCCCCAAGGTTCGGAGCCCAACTCTAAATAATGATCTTGTTCCTCTCCTCATGTAGACTCCAATATCATTGATGAATACCATAGAAACCGAAACCAAATAGACACTAAGCACATGGCTCGTAAAACTGCAAATGTTGCAGGGATATGGGTCAAACCCAAGGACAAACCTAGTACTTATAATGGACATAACAAGTCCTGAAGTTAATCCTTGGAATTTCCACCACCCTGATCCTCCACAGGCAATAACCTGATCTTAACTCTATCTCAGAAACCACTGATGTACCCTGCAAATAGCAAAACAAACCATCAAAACATGGCATTGAATACTTGTTCTCAATCATTAAGCACTCATGCCTCTCCCGCATCAAGTTGACCGCCCCTCCTACGTAGTGATTCTATCAATCATTTAGGTAGGACCCTCCATTCTGATTGGTATATCATGAAAAAAGAAAGCCATTTGCACCAGGCGCACTGCGCTTTCCCTTGCCTAGATGTTCGCCTTTCTAAGTCAAGTAATGGTGACCCACCGAAGATTGGAGCTTCGTAACATGTTGATGAAGGCCCCCGAACTGAGGGTTCGGTCAGTAGAAGGGACGACTTTGTCTCCTTATTTCTCTGTCGATAGTTATCATACGTGCACTAGTAGCCATCCTCCTTCTTCTTAACCGAATAGAAGTACCCCACAGAGATACACTAGACCTGATGAACTTACTTCCCAGAAGATCCTAATTAAAGTTGTCCGCTTAACTCCCACACTTTGCTGGTGTTATCCGATATGGCAGAACAGAAATGGGCCAAGTGCCCGACCCAACATCAATATCATAGCTGAATAACCACCAAGCTAAGCACTAGGTAAGACAGTAGAAAAATATCTGGGTACTTGATATTTGTAGAAACTGACCAAGTAAAGAATGTCGGGACTATCCTCACAAACATAAGCAAAACCATCCAAACACCCATTCGACTACCAGCCACCAAGCTTTGTGAAATGACACAACTCCCCTGACACATAGCTATCGATACCATACCACACTAACTGAAAGGTTCCATGAATAAGCATAATAACGCTCTTGGCAAAACCACCCCAGATCGCTAGATGATAAGATATCAATACTAAGCCTAGAACTATGATGATAACCACTAATTAAGGATAACAAGGACTACAACACATCATACCCCCAGATTGACACCTCTCATGGCTGATACACTTGATTCACTACTAAAATAATTCTCCCACGGGGTACCTACACACATAAGCACTAAAAATTTCAAATAGTACACCCATATAAAAAGCAAGATAAAAATATAAATATACCCAAACATTCAGACCCTATATCAAACAATATCAAGGCTAGCACATCATAACGTAGATTGTACCTCAAATTGTGACACCTAGAGCCTCAACCTCTGGCCTACTCGAACAAGTATCTGACTGACTATGTCCACCTCCAGACTGAGGACCCACACAACTTCCTGCCTTACTCGACTGAGCTACTGATGTTGAAGGCTCAATCATCCCACGCCAGGGACACTCTCTAGAAAAGTGACCAACCACCCCACAATCATAACAACCCCGAGAAACTTGGCTCTAACACAAAGTACTTGTCAGTGTAGTAAAACAACTCGAACTACCTAGCTGTGATCCATGTCTAACAATCTGGGGACCACCCCTACTACCCTGCATAATTCTTCTAGTCGATGTCACTAGATCCCAGAGAGGGTGAAACAACCCGAACCTGGGACAACCCCTAGCAAAATTCCCTAACTCACTACATACATAGTAACCTTTACCAGATAAAGTCTGACAGGAAGATTTTGCTGAATTACACTAGCCTCCATAGCCTAAATACCCAGAATGCAAACTTCATGAAGTTTGACTTGATTCCTGTGGTTCCACCTTAACTAGACTTCTAGAGTGAGAGTAGTGAATTTGACCTCTACCTGAGAATCACATACCTCAACCACTGAAACTACCCTGCTGGAGACGCCTCTTGCCAATGCCTCCATAGGCCTCACTACATAAGCCCTCTACAGCCCATGCAAAATCAACTACCTAAAGGAAATTAGTCACAACTACAACCAAATGCTATATTGCCAAATGGAGTGGTGAAATCAACCCTCTGACAAATCTTTGTATTTTCTCATACTCTGTAGTCATTGTCATAACAGTGCACCTAGTATGCTCGTGAAACCTTGCCTCATATTCTAGGATAGATATGGAACCATGTTGAATATCTACCAACTCATCCCTGACCATAGCACGGCTCCAAGAACCAAGCATTTCCCCTGATTGTGACACACCCTCCAGGAGACTCAGAGTCCAAGATATGGTGTCCTAAAGAACTGATATGGTCATAAATCCTATCAGAGGTTGGGCTAGCCCCAAATCCTCTGGATAAAGCGGTATACCCTCACTCTCTATCTCTGGCACTAGTGAAAGTGTTAAAGAAACAGGCACATGAACCTTATCTTTATTGCATTCTACTGCACACGCAAGTGCAGATGATTGTAGCAAGTAAGATAGAAGCTCTTTCAAGCTGGATATCAAACTTACAAGGGTTGTGCGCTTAGCAATTCACTTTATTTTATTTCTAATAATATTTCAGACAAGTCTTGTGATTAATCAAGGAAATTGGTGAAATTATATTGTTCTAATTGTTTTTAATATACAAAAATAAGACAGTGACGATGTGAGCAAAGGTTGTAAACAATATCAAGGGAAATTCCAGGGTTACGACAATTACCATAATTATGTATAATATTTATTCATCTCAATGAACTTTATTTCTCTAGTTGCTGATTTTGGGGTTAATTATATGATTCAGGAATGGTCATCCTCTAAATCACCTATTTAAACTAGTTTCACAACTACATCATTGATCGGGGATGTGAGTTTCTAATTCAGATGCATTAATGTTTTAATCCCGATCATAACCAGATAAGGCAAACTAGGTATATTGCTATCCTAGTTCCAAATCAACACTAATGTTAGCTTGAGATGATCTTATCACCATGTTTTTCCTCCTATTCTCACGTTCCCATGGCCAGTTCACACAAGCATTACAAATTTATTGTAATGTTTCCCAAACACTAAAATAGTAAGCCTAAGAACACGAGAGCAATTAAATGGGAAACAAGATTCATTAATTTAAATAAATTACTAAATAGTCATGTTCTAGTTGTAACCCCAGAACAAGGGTGTTTAGCCACTCATAATCGAAAAGAAAATACAAGAATCAATATTGATCATACCAAAGTAATGAGTAATAGAGTATAAGGATGAAGAACCCTCATAAAAAACCTCGTGCTCTCTATTTTGCTCTCAAAAATCATTAGTTGTTGAATGCAGGTCGTCCTTCGGGCATTTATTGAGGTAGACCCCTTAAAACCCAAGCCCATAAGGATTTGGCCATTTACTTACCAAAATCCCATCAAAATCATAGCTCCAAGCATGGAGGTATACGCGTGGCTCTTGCTCCATGGCACACCCTTTGATAAGTCGGTAATCTACCAACTTATTGAGCCTATATCCATGAATTATTGTTACATTTTGAATTGATTTAGAGTTTCTTATGGCCTTTATTGATGTCTATGAAGGTACTTTGGATAGAAGAGGAGAAACAAGGATATAGACCCAAAAAGAGCCAAAAAGGAGCTAAGTGTGAAGAGTTGAGAAAAGGTGGAGAATCTGTCGAGAGGTACGGTGGCTGTGCAACACGCACAATTTGAGGTGCAATCCGGATCTCCTCCGCATGAAGCTGCAAAGGTGACTGAAGATTCTTCTAAGGAGTGTAGTCCCCATGCGACGCGCACATCCTGTGGTGCAAAATGCACCACCTTCGCACAAAGGCTAACTAAGCGGCTAAAGTCACTGGTCAACTTGAAGCAGGTGTGAGACTCACACACTATGACACGCTAACCGCACTCCGTGTCGCAGCACACCCGGAGGGAAATTTTGTCTTAAATTTATGTGACGATTTGGGAACATATAAAAGGAAATTTTAGGCTTGTTTTGTATATACAATTTTTAGCAGAGAATTTCAGTAGAGAACTTGGAGATATTTTTGGCTTGTAAACACTTTTCTCTATTTCCATTGAGAGAGGGTTTTCAATCCAATCTTTTGGTTAACAAATTGTGTGCCTAATTTGACTCTATAACTTGAGAATCAACTACAGTGGATGGTAATTTGATTTACCCAGCTGTTATATCTTCTCCCCCTTCTATGAGTGGATAATTTCTCTTGTCTAGGGGTGTATTGATGATGGGTGCTTAGCAAAGGGTTATGGGTGTTGTTAATTCGCTTTTATAATTGCTTATTTGAAATGGGTCGAGTAATTTCACAATGTTTTAATCTAATAATTTGTGGTTGCAGACATCAATTTACCTTACTTAGCTATATAATTGCGAGAGAGAGAATTTTGTAGTTGTGGATGTGAAATTGCTAGTGGGTACTTGGGAATCCACTTAGATTGGAGGCTAGACATAGATCCAATCGCGGAATCTCCCATTTAAGGGTCCGATCTTGAGATAGGATGACCTCCCCAAGAAAATGTTGGTTGGTTATTTAGCATACCGAATGATGTTCTAACAAAAATCATCGAATATGTGGGTGTTGATCGAGAGATAGCATTCCACACTTATGACCAACGCTACCCATGTCAATAGTTTAGAATTTAAGTTAACTAGTGACTACCCTATCCTATAGCAAATGCCTCATCGGAAATGCACCCCTAGCATCTAGTCCTTATTGGTACACCCATCTCGATTTTATACTTTTATTGAATTGAGTTAGTAGAGACAACTTTCCCAATTCCCCCATTTTATTGTTTGGTTTTGTGAACAACTACTCTACTTTGAAATCGCTTCGCACAATCTCTAATGAGAAAAATCAAGTCCCATAGGTATGACCCTGACATCCGTTGGGTTTATAAATTTCGTTTTGACTATGCAATTGGCATGACCTCCTACTTGGAGAGCCACGATTTGAGTGTTTATAAAAAATGGCATCATTGCCGAGGACTTGAGTATTAGCTAGTTTTTGATTGTTGTTGTGACGTCAACATGAGAGTGCTTGTTTTCTTATAAGTTTTATTGTTTTTGAGTGTTGATTGAGCAGGTTGGCTATGGAAGAAGCCGAGGACAATGAGAGCATTAGAGGCTTCGACAATGCCAATGCTTCTGAGCCAATGATGCACGGAGGTGTAGGTGCAATCTGCCTACCCCCCACGGTGGGAAATGTTGTCTTCCATGTGACAAGCACCATGATCCCATTGATTCAAATGAAGGGGATATTTAGTGGAGCTGCCCATGAGGATGCCAACAGGCATATTCAGAACTTCGTGGAGATTTTCAAACCATACATGATCCACAATATCTCCCAAGAGTCCATTTGATTGCGCCTATTCTCTTTCTCTTTGCTGGGGGAAGCTACGGCGTGGTTGGAAGAATTGCCGGATGGATCCATCACATCTTAGGCCGAGTTGGTTGAGGCATTTACCTCGAGATTCTTTCCTCTATCTCGAATGATGAAGTTAAGAGATGAGATCACCAACTTCAAGTAACTTCCAGATGAGCTCTTATATGAGGCTTGGTTGCGCTTCAAGAAGAAGCTTATTTTATGCCCGAACCATAAGCTATTGGACAATGTTTTACTCCAAAGCTTATACTGGTCATTGAATTCTATGAACAAAACAATGGCTAATAGCCTTGGGGGTGGCATTTTAATGGACATGACATACCATGTTGCCTCGGCTTTCTTAGAACGGATGATGAAAACTCATCAAGCTTGGTATACTAAGGAGGAAGATGTACCTACCTCAGGAGTAACTCCCTCTATCTTGGCTGATGAAATTAGAAAGAGAGGAGGAATTCAAGATGAGACAATGGCCAAAATGATGGCCCAAATCTACCTCTTGGCAAAGCATATGATTAGTACAAAGGGGGCGACTGTAGTACACACACTGGAAATAAGAGCCACTGATGAGGAGCTTATGATGGTGGTTGAAGAGAAGTTGTGTTTTGTGTTGAAGGGTTCTCATCCCAAGTATTATATCCCAAGGGAAGAGAACCAAGGTTGGAAACAAGATGATAGGGACAGGTACGGTAAGTGGTACAATTATTGAAGTGTTTATGCAACCCCAAACAAATCGAATTCCCTCCACCAACACCACATGCAATCTCGTGAATTCCAAGTTAGAGTACATGTTATCCTTGGTGCTGAAAAAGGTGGATACAACACACGCCGGGGTACATGAGCTCAAGAGCGAAGTCTCCATACTTCACAGAACCGTGAGCTCTCACTCAACCTCCATCAAGCAACTTGAGGCCCAAATGGATCATCTTTCTGTTCAAATGACTCCGAGGGTAAGGATCCCACTTCTTAGTAACACCACTACAAATCCTAAACCCGAAAGGCACATCATGGTTGTTGTTACTAGGAGTGGTTGAACAACCGGTGAGATAAGGGAACCCGTTATGGAATCAGTCGCACAACCAAAAGAGCTAACAGTTGAAACAGGCAAGAAACTAAGAGATGATGTGGTGGAGCATGAGAATTTAATTGACACCTCGAAGGTAAGTAAAGAGCCTAAAGCATCGAGTGCGCCGAGAAATGTTTTGAGTGATAAAGATAAGGAAGAAGTCAAGACCTCTCCCCAAGAAGTCATTGATGACAAGGTGGACACTCCTCTTGTACATAACATTCCAACTACAACACCCAAAGGACCCCCTCTGTATCCTCATCGGCTAAATAAGAAGAAGGAAGAGCAAAAATTTAGCAAGTTGGTTGACATGTTCAGCAAGCTGTCAATAAACATTCCTTTGGTCGAAGCTCTACTATAGATACCAGGATACTCAAAGTTTATGAAAGAGTTACTTAAAAAGAAAAAGGTAGTTGAAGTGGGCATGGTTGAGATTTCACATAGTTGTAGTGCGGTGATGACTAGAAATGTGGCCACAAAGTGGGACGATCCGGGTGCATTCACTATACCATGTACGATTGGTTTGTTTGTGTTCTGAAAGGCCTTGTGAGACTTGGGGGCAAGCATCAACTTGATGCCCCTTGAGATTTTTTATAAGATAGGATTGGGCACTCCCAAGCCCACTTTTATGTGGCTACTGATTACTTATAGGTCGATTAAGTACCCTGTGGGAATCTTGTTTGATGTTTTGGTAAAATTTGATAAACTAATTCTTCCTTCGGATTTTGTCATCTTGGACTGTGAGGTAGATGTAGAGGTGCCTATTATTTTGGGACGACAGTTGTTAGCCACTGGGCGGGTCCTTCTTGATGTCAAGCTCGGAGAACTCAAATTCTGAGTGAGGGATGAGGTAGTGACCTTCAATGTTTACCAACCGACTAAGCCTCCATACGATTTGAGAGTCATATCTGTGATAGAATTTTAGGAAAAAAGGGATGATACCCTTGGAGTGTAAAGTGTGCAAGGTGCCCGCAGTTGATTCATTGCAAGATGAACAGTTTGATGGCATCTCTAAGGTGTCAATGGAGCAATTTCCCTAGTTTGAATGGGACCACGCTAATCGGATTAGCATGCCTTCTGACAACAGTTGAGGATTGAGTTACCATCATCGAGCTGCGACATAAAATCAAGCGCTTCTTTGGAGGCAACCCAAGTGTCTTTTCATTCACTTTCCTCACTTTTTGTTATTTTTGTGTTTTTAGGGGATTCATGAAGTGGAAAATGAAATTGAGCACTAAGTACGGCTAAACCATATTGTTCGGAGGACTGTGCAGACCGCACGAGCAATTGTGCATGTCGCACAGCCAACCGCACACCAAAATAGAAGGTTTGGAGGAAAAGTGAAAATTAGAGGTAACATGCACTGGGATGTGTGGGCTGCACAAGCCCAAGTGCGTATCGCACCTTTATTCCACAAGGAAACAGATGCCTGGGAGAACCAAGGGGAGAAAAAGGGGAATGTGTGATACGCCATACGGTCCGCACCTTGACCGGTGCGAATCGCATGTCGTGGCACACAGGAGGTAAATCTAAATATTTAATTGACCTAACCCATTGACTGACCCTACCCAGAGATGACCCGACTGACTCTTCTTCTTCTTTTTCTTTTAAAACTGCCTCTCTCTTTTCTTTTTTCCACCATCTTTCTCCACAACTCTTAATATCCTCTACCAAAATTATCTCCAAACCCCTCAAACTCCCCCAAATCCTTCTCTTCTTCTCACCCAATCTTCTCCACCACTTCTCCAGGTTGCCTCTATCATTCTCCGAGAGGTCTTGTGGGTCACCATTGTTGGAATTCAAAAAGATTTGATTTCCGTTCTTCCCTCCATAATCTTCACTTGTGGTAAGGTCCCCGACGTTAAATAGTTGTTTTTATTATTGTTGGGAACTCATATTGTGAAGCATGCTTAGTAGACTAGCCATGTTGATAATGGGTGAGATCCAAAAATTTTGGGTCCCCAATTTTGAGTTGTAATGATGAATTCTCTTAATGTCAACTTGGTAGATTGGAAATCTTCACTATGCATGTTGATTAGTAGTAATGTTTAGCCTTAATATCTGTGATGGGGTAAAGTCAGAGTAACCCACTTGTGACTAGTTCTTGATTTGGCCCGATGATAGATTGGGTGACATTGTTCTTAAGGTCAAGTCGTCGGTAGTCACAAGGTTTTGATTGATAATTGATAACTGAGGTTGAATGTTGCTGGTTGTATTCCCGTGAGCCTTATTAAAAATCTAGTTGGGTTATATGATCTTGTGAAAGGAGGAGGTTAATTGTTGATATGCTATTGGTGCCCAATATTGCAAGGAGGGCTTGATGTTCCCGATGATAGATGGGGTAACGTCCATCTTAAGGGAAGTCATTGAGTCCTTTCTTGTTGGTTATGTGATAATGGAAAATCCTGGGAAGTCTGAGTACCCGAAAGTTATGGTCATGAAACCC
Source organism: Jaltomata sinuosa (assembly GCA_003996215.1). Lineage (NCBI taxonomy): Eukaryota > Viridiplantae > Streptophyta > Magnoliopsida > Solanales > Solanaceae > Jaltomata > Jaltomata sinuosa. Next base: position 87,337 of record QJPP01004626.1, read on the forward strand.
TTTTGCCCCCTTTGTTATTATGAATTGGTTGTGTGTGGTGCTAAGTGCTGAAGCACATCTTGCTCTATGGATATATGCGTAACTCACAAGAACGCAAGGAACCAAAAATTCCAATTGTGCCTTTGTGAATTTCGTATATGATGCATAGATCTTTACGTGCGGGTCACACAAGGCGTCACACCAAGTTGAAAAGAAATTGCAGAACACTGACCTGAGGGGCGAAGCTTGATGCGACACACACTTCTGATGGTACGGATCGCACCAGCTTTGCACATCAATAGAAAAAAATCCTGAAGGTTCTGTAGGCTTGTGTGAAAGCACATGCAACACACACTCTTTCTAGTGCGTTTCACATGTGGTCCGCACAAGACAACAGATACCTACCCAATTTTCTTTTCAACATTTGCATGCAGGTCCCATGGGTTATTTTCACTCGATTTTTGACCCTAATTGTTAAATTGCAATATGGGCATCATTATTCATGTTTTACCCAGTAGATTATCGTTATGATAGTATGGACGTAGTTGGAGGATTTTCATAAAGAAAAAGCTCTACTCTAGTGTGAGAGTGCGTGATCGACTTTCAAGTAGGCTACAACTTACTTACTTCTAGAATTCCCTCGTAAAAGATGATTCTATGGTTCGTACTAATTGTTGGTTGAAATTTATGGATTGAACCATAACTATTTAGGGATTTTGATTCTCATAGTCGATTTAGGGCCTTATCTTAGAATCAGGGATTGGGATCCTTAGTATTACCCTTGTCTTTACTTGTAGGTCTTAGCATAGCCGTTGTAGTGCCTTTAGTTGCATCTATATGTATATCCTTTCTTGCCTTAGCTTAGTTAGTTGACCTTGGCGTGTTGGAGAGATTAATTTAAATATCTGTTGTATGGTATTTCAAGTAGTTCTCAAGATAGGTTAGAAGCTTGTTTTTTCTTTCTCTTAATCGTTCTATCGAATTGTTTATTTGTAATTATGTATTTAAGGGCCCAAGGCTATATGCATTGGAATTGCTAGACCCTAGGTAATTTTACTTATTCCTTAACGCCTTTCGGCTCGTTTCTCTTTTTTGCCATTTTAGTATGAATTAACCATGTTAGTTTAGATTTGGGGTAGTTTTTGCCTTAGAGTAAGTTCTGATAGGAGGGGGATAGGAGGGGTCCCACTAGGTCTATTGTTTGCTTGTTGTACCTTCTGGGCTTATGAGATCTAGTTTGGTTATTCTTTGATTATGCGTACCTTCTAGGCTTATGGGGGCTCGATTAGGTTGTAGTTAGAATACTCTACTTTCCTTTACTTCATGTTGCTATATTTTTCATGTATCATGCTTCGTGTAGCTCATTATTTTCTAGCTATGACCAGTATCCTTGTAATGACTCCCTCATGATTTACTTTTTGCATATTCACATTTTCTATGCTTTTATCTTATTTGAGCTCAATCGGCCTATGATGCTTACTGTGTATTGCGTGTTTTGGTACTCTTGCTACACCTCTACATCTTGTTCCTTGATGTAAACCCTAGCATGAGTTATCATCGCTGACGCTGTCTTGGTGTAGAGTAGCTGATTTGGAGATTTAGGGTGAGCTTCTAGCATCCGGAGTTTACTTGTCTACATCTATTTGGAATTAGTCCCCTGTTTGTATATCCGGAGACTATCATGTATATTTGTATCTATCTAGTACTCCTTATGTTGTAGTAGCTTTTGTACCAACTGATACTAGGATTTGGATGTTTTCTGTATGACTTACTCCTTCTTTCCGTTTTATTGTATTATCTTCTTTTAGTATCTTTATCATGTATCCGCTCGTTCCACTTTTACATTATGTCTCATATTAGCTCGCTACTCGCTATTTTGAGCTAAGGGTTTTGTCTTACCTACTGGTGGGGTGTAGTAGGTCCTATCACAACCTGAGCAATCGGGTCATGACAAAAATATTCATGCCTTTAAGTTTTTGTCTTTCTTTAAGATATTATAATATCCTTCTTTATAGTCTCATACATATCAAGAATTTGTTGTCAAATGAGCTTATTTTAGAGTAAATAGTATTTGATTAACTTATCCCTTCCTTATGATAGTATATTGTTATTAATTTCATGGTGTACACCTATACAAAAGTACTCCCTTCATTTGGTTTTGCTTGCCCCTATACTAAAAATAGTTATTTCAATTTAGTTGTAATGACCCTTTCGGTCATTCCCGTATTCTCACTTTCTTTCTATTGTTCAAGTTAGCTTGTAGAGGGCCCAAGTCATTTATGGCTTGTTGGGACCGATGGTTCGGTGCCCTGGCTGTCTATTTTGACTTTATGGCCGTTTCCCTATTTTAGAGATTAAACTTAGGATATCATTTACTTTGGTCAACATTCTAAGTAAACATGCTGGGAGTCAAATTCTGACAGTTCCTTAGCTTTGGAGAGTAGATTTTGGATTAAATGGACCCTTTGTTGGGGTCTGGGATCTTTTGGTTTAGTTTTGTCTTGCCTTTTGTGTTTTCTAGCCAATTGAACTTAGAAGTTTGACTTTAGTCAACACTTGGAGAAGACGGCCTCGGATGGAAATTTCATCAGTGTTGTTAGCTCTAAAATGTTGACTTTAGGCTAGAGGGGCCTTTGGTTCGTGTCCCGAGGCTTTCAAACTCATTTTAGGACATGGAGTTCCATTTTAGAATAGTTTGCCTAAAGGTTGGTTTGGGGCGCGGGTCCCTCTTTTTCTTAAATCAACCTTTGTTGGGATTTTCATCAGTTCTGTTGAGTCTGGAATGTTGTTTTTGGTCGATTAGCTCAGCTCATTTGTGTTTGCGAGAACCCAGATGCATTCCCGGAGGTCCATTCATTGGAAAATTCCTAAAGTTGGCTGCAACATATGTTGCCTGCTGGTATGGCGCAACGATGCCGCCTGGGCTATACCTGTGCTAGCGTGCCTGCTCCAGGGCGTCATGCCTGCATTCCTGCCATGCTTCGCTAGCCAGTGCTCCTGCACTTGCCAGCCTGCCTGGGCACTAGCGCGCCTTCATCTGCATGGTCGCTCTTGCGCCTGGGCGCTGGCAGCTATATAGCTGGAGACCCTTTTAAATTTCCATCTCATTTCATCATCTTCTCCAAACGATTTCTCCATCATAATTGACTCCAAAAACCACCATTCTTCACCTTATTCTTCCAAAAGCTTGGAGGCCTATATAATTTTTGTCCATGTTCATTCTTGACTTCTAAAATTGGTATGTTCCTTGCTTAATTTTAGGTTTTCCCTTTTAATTTCCTTCCTTTATCCTCTTAGTTTGTGGGATGTTTGAGCCCTCTTTGCTAGTCTATTCCTGCTCATTTTTGGAGCATGCACTGATGGGAGTGTTGGGATTGTTGTGCGCTTTTAATTTCCAACTTTGGGTTGCGGGGCCTACGGGCCTACTTGTTACCCAAATTTTTACATGACTATACTTTTAGAAATATGGGTATTGTTATTCTTGTTTTAACGCGTAGATTACCTTTATGTCAGTGTTATTTATTTTTGAGACTTCTCGGAGTAGTTCAGGCTTGGACAACGTCATTCCAGCAGCTTGTCGTTGAACGACATGTAGGTTATGGATTCCTCTTTCTAGACTTTGCATATATAGGTTATAATTGTACTAATTAGCATCTATATGTTGCATTTTATTAGCTTGGCAACCCAGACCTTGTCCTCTTCATTTATGTCCATCTTATTTCACTCTTATCATTGTAGTATTAATTTTAGTTGGTAGTTTTACACTTGTGGCCCTGTGTTATCTTATTTATGCCTCTGGACCATATATGTTGGGTTATTTGGGAATGTCCATAAGTCCCAGACATTGGTGTCTAGATCGTAGAGCTGGTTATCTATGCTATAAAGCAATTGGATCCTGTGTAGGGCGAATAGGTTGATTATGAGCCATTGGGCTGTTGTTTGCGTTTGGCATACCATTATCATCCATATAAAGAGATTTTCTGCATGTTTTAGTAATATTTTGGTTGCGGGCTTTCTATAAATAGTTTTCTAAACCTTGCATGGCCAGGAGGGCTCATTTTTGTTAAAAATGGTTATAAAAGGGTTTGGAACTGACTTTTATGGATCTTCTTGGGGTAAGAGAGACTAAATGATGATTTTATCACCATTTTTCACACTTACACTAGACTCGGCTAAGCCATAGTGCTTGACATGCTTTACTACTAATTCAGGATGATACTAGACTAAATCGAGCTGAGCGACAGACTTGTTTTTACTATTGTTTTAGACGTGGATACACTCCGAGCACTCATTTTGATATCACGGTTACTGTTTAGACTCGGATACACTCCGGGCAGTTATATTGGATATCATGAGATTTTGAGATTTTGTATGTAGTCGGGGACCTCCATGGACCTTACCGATCCAGACTAGGGGCTACGTGCTGAGTGTGCTAGAGGAGGGGTATACGGTGTATCTGAGGTATATGGGTGCGTCCATCCATGGATCCTACCTGTTGGGCCTATCGGCACCAGAGGAGGTACATACAGTAATATGGTTACACCTGGTTTTCACACTATTGCTTCATATTATTCATTTGTGTACTATCCCACCCTTGTTTGCTGTTTGCAGGGTGTACGCTCCAATAGCATGGGATGCCATAGGGTTTGTTTTCACTTGTGTGTGTTCCTCGGGTTTATGGGCGCTCATTGGGACTGTAGGTAGATTTGTTATTATTATATCCTATCATTGTACTGGTTCTTTTTATGGTTACATTTGGGTTATTGTTCGATTATTTGTATTTGAGGAACGTGTTACTAGCATGATATAGTTGGTAGTATTGTTTCAAGCATGAGTACGTTTTACTTGCTTTCCCTTCCTTCCCTTCTTACTTGAGGTTATTGGTATACCACCTATTTCTCAATCTTTCTCTATATATTTTGTTATTGGAAGGACTCCACGTGCATTCTTCTTTCCTTCACCTATGTTTTGTGATATATATTCCTAGTAGCTAGCCGAGTATGATTGTTTTCTCCTTGTATTCTATCTGTGCTAGCTTCCGCGTACTTATCTGTTTGCTTCTGTGACTACCTTCTTTTCTTTATGCTATTTATTTCTTTTATATCTAGTATACGCTTAGTCGAACTATGATGTCTATTGGGTACCCATTTCTTTGCAATTGGTGCTCATACTACACATTGCATCTTCCGAGTGCAGATCATAGTGTGTCCCATTACCGTTGACTCATGGAGACTCGTGCAGAATGCTTTTGGATCATCCGAGATTGAGTGTAAGCTCCTGGCGACCAGAGCTTAGCTTTTATCTCCTCTTTGTATTATGTACTTTTTATTTTTCAGAGACAGTTATATATATTCTTTTGGACCCTTGTACTCTGTTTATATGGTTGCGGCTCTTATATTGTGATATCAGGTCATGGTATAGTATAGTATTCCTATATACATATATATATACTTCAGTTGTCGTATATCTTACTTTCTCTTTTGCTTCTGCTTAAATATTACTTCTTCCACTTGCTTGTTAAATAGTAGCTCATTACTAACCATTCCAGGCTACGGGGATTCATACGCCTACAGACATTTGCATTTTAGGAAACATGGATCTTTTCTTGCTTCTATATCGTGCATCTTATCATAGATAGTTCCTGGAAATCTCATTTGTTCTGGTTCACTCTTACACAAATGGCTCATACGAGATATTTAGCAGCGAGCGAGGGTGAGCCTTCGACCCTAGCAAACCTGACTCCATCTAAGGGCCGGGGAGGTCATAGAGGTAGAGTTGAGGGACATGCCCGAGTAGAGGCACCAGTTAGAGCTCCTAAGGCTGAGTTTGAGCCTGAGATAGTCCCAGAGTAGAAGCCTATGGACCGAGGCATAGCCCAGGTACCACCAGTGCCAGCACCAGCTTCTACACCAACCCCAGCTCTTTCGTCAGATATCTGGAGTTTGCTTCTTCAGTTGTTGGGTATGATTGAGGGTCGGTCTTTAGATGTGGCACAGACATCCGCTCAGGGGGCAGCCCCATGTGTTCAGAATTTAGGAGCGCATCCTGCTACTGCAGCTCTCTATGCTGAGGTTCTTAAGGTACCTTCTGTGGCACATCCTCTTGCGCCTTGGCAAGTTATGACAGAGACAGAGCAAAAGGCTTTGGGTAGGTTTTATGAGATTGGATCCGCCTAGATTCTCCGGTACTCCTGGTTAGGATTCACATGACTTTATTTCTACTTGTGAGGAGATGCTACATCATCTGGGGTTACTAAAGATTCACGGGGTTGGTTATACTACATATCAGTTAGAGGGCCCATCTAAGCTATGGTGGAGGGCCCAGGTAGCTTGTAGACCATCTTTATCTCCTCAGTTGACTTAGGGGGAGTTTTATGAGGCTTTTATGGCCAAGTTCTTTCCGCAGAGTGATCATGTCATGCCCCGAGGTTACCCCCCTAGACGTAACACGAGACTTGGGACCATAAATGCCCCAAGCTAACCCTTGGTCATAGCATCCTCAAGCATAACAAAAGGTAAGCGGAAGCATAATAGATAAAGTCAGAATAACATAAATTAAGAATCAAATCAAATAGGAATACAAGATCGATACGAAGACTCAAATACTATCTATGTCTGAAAATCCTCTACTCATAACATAAAGAGTTGGTAGGACAAGACCCTATCTCACTCGAAGTACAGAAATAAAAGCTAACACACGCTAGGAACATAACTAGTCCTCGACCTAAGAGGACTCACCGACAGCTGGTAGATAGAGTGGCCTGGAGTTCTAGCCACGTGCCTCGAAAGGGACTCTTGAATCTGCATCATGAAAGGTTACAGCGCAAGATATATCATCAGTATGATAGGATCAACCGAGTATGTGAGCGATGCATGAATATGATAAATAGTTTAAAACATGTTGAATATGTTTTAATAATCGAAATCATACTTTTAAAGTAAAACTGGATGCAAATGACACTATGAAAAACCATAAGCTGAAAACATGATCATAAACAAGAGTCTGAAATCTGAATAAGCGTCAAGTACATTTTTTTAAAGCATAAATTGTTTCTTTAGGAGGTCCTCTAACCGACATAGACCATGTGAGCTACATGTACTCCGATGTATACGCCCCATCGAGAGGACCCAATATACCTTGCCATGGTATAAAGGTATAACTGTGGCGTGATCACTAAAACTGATACCCAATAGAGGGGACTTGTAAACCTATGGGGGCACGTAATTCTGGGACTAAGGGTACTCTCACCCGGTCCAACTCGGTGCTAAATACTACTCCCAAAACATACATATAGCTCATATAATATTGGGGAATATCTGATGGCAAAACTAATCATATTGGTGACATATCTGATGTCAAAACTGTTGAAAAGCAATAAGACATATCTGAATGCCATGCAATTCAAATCATACATCTAAAGACTTAGCATAGCCATAATTCAAATCATGTATTTCCTTTCTAAATTCATACTTGAAGAATTTGACATGCAATTTCATAAAGTACATAAGGTCATGATATCTAATCATGTCAAATTTCTCTTGAAAATATGCAATTCAATGGAATCATGCTAGAAATCAACTTTAGAGCTTGGGCTTCTGAAACCAATGAAGGAATCATAATCAAATCATAATTAAGCAATAAGAAACCATGAATTTAAGCATAGAAACTGATTTCATAAGCTTTCCCCAATTTAAATCAAAATTCTAATTTCACAAGCTCATGATGTAACATAAGAATTGGGGGTTTTGGGCACAAGGGTGAAAGGAACCCATTGTTAAGTACCCACATATCTTGATTGAAGACAACTCACTTGAATTGGAAAGACTTAGGAGGCTTGAACTTGAAGGTTGGAGAAGAATTTACCTTTTTGAGAGAAGAGTGAAGTAATGAGAAGGAACTTAGGTTAATGAGGGTGAAAACCCTTCTTGAAATAGTCAAAATGACATCATTTAGGAGTTAAAAGAGTGGGTAATGACTAAAATACCCCTGGGACTTAATTAGGAAAAAGCTGGTTTAAAACTCGGCTTCAGGTTCCACGGGTGGAGTCTATGACTCATAGACCTAACCACGACTCGTGGTTCCTTTTCATGGAAACTGACCAAGATTTAAGGATGTTGAAGGTTCTCTACGACTCAATAGGATGACTCGTGGAAGCTTCCACGAGTCATTTGACCAAGTCATGGAAATCAACAGACCTGACCACTCTCTGTCTGAGTTCCACGGGTTGGTTCCACGACCCATGGAACCACCTATGGCTCGTGGACTTGACCCGTGATCCCTGGAAGTTCAAAATCTCTGCAAGTTCTGAGTTTAAAAGCTGGATCGATTTCTGGGGTGTTACAATATCTCCCCCTTGGGATCATTCATCCTTGAATGAATACTAAGCAAGGAAAACTGAAGAGAAAATAGCCCAACCCGCAACAAAGCATGGAAATCAAGGATTAAACATGAAAACTGAACTTTCCAACTTAAAACATGGTTAAATCAACTCTGAAAACATGATTGCATGCTAGGAACATGAGAGTAACGGATGGAGTAGGATCAGAGGAACATACTAAGAATGAAATTATTACCTCAAGATGGAACGGAATCGGAAGGAAAGAGATGGGGATATTTGGCCTTCATGGCCTCTTCCGCTTCCCAAGTAGCTTCTTCAACAAGCTGATTTCTCCAAAGAACTTTTACCGAAGCAACTTTATTATTTCTCAACCACCAACCTAACAATCAAGGATCTCTACGGGAACCTCCTCATAGGTGAGACTATCCTTCACACCCACATCCTTCAAAGGGACAATCAAGCTCGGATCACTAACACACTTCTTCAACAAGGAAACATGGAAAACAGGATGAACCGCTTCCAACTCTGATGGCAAATCCAACTCATAAGCAACCTTACCAACCTTCCTCAGAATCCGATAAGGACCTACAAAACGGGGACTAAGCTTCCCCTTCTTGCCAAATCTCATCACACCTTTCATGGGTGACATATTTAGGAAAACCCAATCATCAACTTTAAATTCCAACTCCCTTCTCCTTACATCCGCATAAGATTTCTGTCGACTCTGAGTGGTCTTCAACCTTTCCAGAATAAGATAAACCTTCTCCATAGTCTCATGAAACAAATCTAGACCAATCAAGGCTGCCTCACGTAACTCAAACCAACTAATAGGAGACCGACACCTCCGGCCATAAAGTTCCTCATAGGAAGACCTCTGGATGCTAGAGTGAAAGTTTTTGTTGTAGCCAAACTCGATAAGGGTAAGTGATCATCCCAATTTCCTTTGAAGTCAATCACACAAGCTCTCAACATATCCTCCAAAGTCTTAATAGTATGCTCTGCCTGGCCGTCTGTATGAGGTGAAAAGTTGTGCTAAGCTTCACCTGGGTACCAAGACCTTTCTAAAATGACCTCCAAAACTAAGATGTAAACTGAGGACCTCTATCAGGAATGATGGACAAAGGAACACCATGAAATCGAACTATCTCCACGATGTAGAGTCTAGCATAATCGTCTGCTGAATCAATAGTCTTAACAACCAAGAAGTGGGATGACTTGGTCATCCAGTCGATAATCACCGAAATTGAATCATGTTACCTTCGAGTACGAGGCAAACCAGTAATAAAGTCTATATTGGTTTCTTCCCATTTCCGAGGGGGAAGGTCAACATCTTGAATCACGCCACCCAGCCTTTGATGCTCCACTTTTACTTGTTGACATGTAGGACACTTAGCCACAACCCAACTATGTCCCTCTTCATATCATTCCACCAAAAGACTTCCCGTAGGTCATGGTACATCTTGGTGTCATCTGGATGAATGGAATATCTAGAACTGTGAGCCTCAGTCAGGATCTATTATCTCAACCCATCTACATCTGGCACACATAAGCGACCCTCATAATGAATCACACTATCTCCCCCCTGGGAGAACACCTCAACCCTTTGTTGATGGACTACACCCTTAAGCTGGAGTAAAATGGGATCCTTGTCTTGCTTTGCCTTCACATCAGCTACCAAAGATGATTCAACACCATTTGTACAATCACACCACCTTCGGTCGAGTCTATAAGGCAAACTCCCAACCGAGCAAGCCTATGAACCTCTTTAACCAATTCCTTCTTCCCATCTTCAACAGAAGTCACACTTCCCATGGATAGTCTACTCAAAGCATCCACCACGACATTGGCCTTACCCGGATGGTAAAGCACACTCATATCATAATCCTTAAGAATCTCAAGTCATCTCCTTTGTCGCAAATTCAATTCCTTCTGAGTTAACACATACTGAATACTCTTATGATCGGTGAATAGATCAACATGCACCCCATACAAGTAGTGTCTCAAAATCTTCAAAGCAAAGACCACAGCTGCCAACTCAAGATCAAGAGTAGGATAGTTCTTCTCAGGAGTCTTAAGCTATCTCGAAGCATAAGCAATCACCTTACCACGATGCATCAAAACACAACCCAAACTAATCCTAGAAGCATCACAATACACAACAAAATCATCTAGGCCCTCGGGTAGAGCTAACACTGGAGCTGTGATCAATCTAGTCTTCAATTCCTTGAAGTTCTTCTCACACAAGTTGGACCACTGAAATTTTACCTTTTTCTAAGTCAATTGGGCCAAAGAGGTAGCATTGGAAGAAAAGCCTTCCACAAACCTCCTATAGTAACTAACCAAACCCAAAAGCTCCTAATATAATACGGGGAAGTGGGTCTAGGCCAGCTCTTTACTGCCTCGATCTTTTGAGAATCAACCCGAATACCCTCTTTAGTCAGAATATGACCCAGAAAAGCAACAGACTGCATCTAAAACTCACACTTGCTAAACTTAGCAAATAACTGTCGGTCCTTAAGAGTTTGCATCACAACTCTCAAGTGGTCCGCATGCTGCTCCTCACTCCGAGGGTAGATGAGGATATCATCAATTAAAACAATCATAAACATATCCAGGTACTGTTTGAACATCGGGTTTATCAAATACATAAAGGTTGTAGGAGCATTCGTTAGACCAAAAGAGATCACAACAAATTCATAATGACCATACCGAGTTCTGAAGGCTATCTTTGGAATATCACACTCTCTAAAATGAAGCTAATGGTAACAGGATCTAAGGTCGATTTTGGAGAAGAAACTAGCACCCTGAAGATGATCGAACAAGTCATCAATCCTAGGAATGGGATATTTATTACTGATTGTGACCTTGTTCAACTGACGGTAGTCTATATACATTCTAAGAGAACCATCTTTCTTCTGAACAAATAAGACTGGGGCACCCCATGGAGAAATGTTAGGCCTGATGAAACCCTTATCAAGAAGATCCTTCAACTGATCTTTCTACTCTTTGAGTTCCGGGGGAGCCATTCTATAGGGAGGAATAGAGATAGAATTCGTATCTGGGAGAAGATCTATCTCAAAGTCTATCTCCCTCTCGGGAGGGACTCCAGGCAAATACTCGGGAAACACTTCTTGAAACTCATTCACAACAGGAATAGACTGAAGGGATGGGGTTTCAGACTCTATGTCTATAACCCGCACTATGTGATAAACATACCCCTTTGAAATCATCTTCCTAGCCTTAAGATAAGATATGAAATGACCTACCAAGGAAGGGGGACTACCTTGCCATTCTAAACTGGTTTCATTTGGAAACTTAAAACTGACAACCCCAGTACGACAATCAATAGAAGCATAACATGCATACAACCAATCCATACAAAGAATGACATCAAAATCAGTCATCTCCAACTATACTAGATCCGCTGAAGTGACTCTATTAAGGACTGAGATAGGGCAATTTTTGTAGATCCTTTTGGCTAAGACTGACTCACCAACAGGAGTAGCAACACAAAAGGGTTCTATAAGCAATTCAGGACATACTTCGAATTTGCATGCTATATAAGGGGTCACAAAAGATAAGGAGGCACCGAGGTCCAACAAAGCATACACATCGAAAGAGAGTACTTTAAACATACCAGTGACAACATCTGGAGAACTCTCTTGATCCTGACAGGAGGACATAGCATAAAGATGGTTCTGGCGCTGACCACCAGAACTAGAAGTTGTGCCCTGCTGGGCTGGTCTACCTCCTGAAGTTACTGGGGGAGGCTGAGTCCTACCTCTCTGTCCCTTCCTAGTAGAAGGGAAATAACTGATACAATGCCAAGTCTGACCACACCCAAAACAACCCTCTCTGCCAGCTAAACACTCACCAGGGAGATTTTTGCCACACTTGGTACAAATGGGGGAAAGAAGGCCCTTTTGCACCACCACCCTGAGCATAAGAGCCTGCACCTTTACTAGACTGATCATGCTGGGGCCTTGAAGCCTGAGAAGGAGTACTGGCAGAAGAATGCACGAGCCCTGGCGACCTCTTCTGAAAGGAAGAGCGGTGTCCACCCCCGGACTTCTGATTGTTAAATCCCGAACCCTCAGATCTAGCTCATTTGTTCTCCCTAGCCATCTCCCTTAGCTTGTCACCCTCAATCTGATGGGTGTGAGTCATGAGTCAGGAAATGTTCATATCACTCATCACAAGGAAGACCTACACTCTTTATTGACCATATCTAAAACCCCATATATAAACTTGCTTATTTGATCATGCGGGTCCGCTACCATGGAGGGAGTATATCTAGACAACTTAGTAAACTTCATATTATACTCTTGAACCGATATTTACCCCTGTCTCAAGTTCACAAACTCTTCCACCTTCACTTGCCTCAACTCCCGAGGAAAGAACCTATCAAGGAAGGCCCTCTCAAAACACTACCAAGTCATGTGGACTGCGTCCCTCACCCTATCCTCCTTCCATTGCGTGAACAAAATATGACCTACATCCTTGAGCTGATAGGATGCAAGCTTAACACAATCGACCCCAACCACTTGCATAACTTCTAATATCTTCTCAACTTCATCAATAAAGTTGAGTGTGTCCTCACTCACTTTTGAACCCCAAATTCAGGTGGGTTCATACGGACGAAGTCACAAACTCGAGCCGCTACCCCACCTTGAAGGTTGGATGTGGAAGGAGCCTGCTGTTTGGCCTGAGTGGACAAAGTTTGGGATAGAAAATAGATGGCATTTCGAAACTCCTCATTCATGAAATCAGGGACTGGAATGGGAGGAGCAGCATTTTGAGCAGCTCGGGGAGGCATAGCACATCGAGGAGGCATAATCTGAAATGTACAAGATAAGGATTAGAGGAACATTAGAGTTAAGCTCTATCGCACGATGTGATCATGAAAGAAGTGAAGTTTTCTAAGACACCTTATAGCTTCCCTCTCATATGTGTGGGGCGCTTCACACACATGAAAGAGACTCTACTCGATGTAGCTTTCAGACATCCTAGTACTCTTAAACCTGAGGCTCTGATACCAAGTTTGTCACAGCTCGAGGTTACCCCCTAGATGTAACATGGGACTTGGGACCATAAGTTCCCTAAGCTAACCCTTGGTCATAACATCCTCAAGCATAACAAAAGGTAAGCGAAAGCATAATAGATAAAGTCGGAATAACATAAATGGAGAATCAAGTCAAATAGGAATACAAGATCCATACGAAGACTCAAATACTCTTTATGTCTGAAAAGCCTCTGCTCATAACATAAAGAGTTAATAGGACAAGACCCAAGCTAACTCGATGCACAGAAATAAAAGCTAACACATGCTAAGAATATAACTAGTCCTCGATCTAAGAGGACTCACCGACAGCTGACAGATATAGTGGCCTGGAAGCTCTAGCCACGTGCCTGGGAAGGAACTCTTGAATCTGCATTATCAAAGGATGTAGCGCAAGATATGCGTCAGTACTATAGGATGTACTAAGTATGTGAGTGATGCATAAACATGATAAAAAGTTTAAAACATGTTGAATATGCTTTAACAAACGAAATCATACTTTAAAAGTAAAACTGGATGCAAATGACTATATGAAAAACCATAAGCTGAAAACATGATCATAAATAAGAATCTGAAATCTGAATAAGTGTCAAGTACATTTTTTAAAGCATAAATTGTTTCTCTGGGAGGTTCTCTAACTGACATAGGCCATGTGAGCTACATGGAATGCGATGTATACACCCCATCGAGAGGACCCAATATACCTTGCCAGGGTATAAAGGCATGACTGTGACGTGATCATTAAAACTGCTGCCCAACAGAGGGTACTTGTAAACCTACTGGGGCACGTAGTTCTGGGACTAAGGGTACTCTCACTCAGTCCAACTCGGTGCTAAATACTACTCCCAAAACATACTTATAGCTCATATAATACTGGGCATATCTGATGCAAAAACTAATCATACTGGTGATATATCTGATGTCAAAACTATTGAAAAGCAATAAGACATATATGAAAGCCATGCAATTCAAATCATACATCTAAAGACTTAGCATAACCATAATTCAAATCATGCATTTCCTTTCTAAATTCATACTTGAAGAATTTGGCATGCAATTTCATAAAGTACATAAGGTCATGATATCTAATCATGTCAAATTTCTCTTGAAAATATGCAATTCAATGGAATCATGCTAGAAATCAACTTTAGAGCTTGGTCTTTTGAAACCAATGAAGGAATCATAATCAAATCATAATTAAGCAATAAGAAACCATGAATTTAAGCATTGAAACTGATTTCATAATTTAAGCATAGAAACTGATTTCATAAGTTTTCCCCAATTTAAATCAAAACCCTAATTTCACAAACTCATGATGTAACATAAGAATTAGGGGTTTTGGGCACAAACGTGAAAGGAACCCATTGTTTAGTACCCACATAACTTGATTAAAGACAACCCACTTGATTTGGAAAGACTTAAGAGGCTTGAACTTGGAGCTTGAGACTTGAAGCTTGGAGAAGAATTTCTCTTTTTGGGAGAAGAGTGAAGTAATGAGAAGGAACTTAGGCTAATGATTGTGAAAACCCTTCTTTAAATATTCAAAACAACATCATTTAGGAGTTAAAAGATTAAGTAATGACTAAAATACCCCTGGGACTTAATTAGGAAAAAGCTGATTTAAAACTCAGCTTCAGATTCCACGGGTGGAGTCTACGACTCGTAGACCTAACCACGACTCATGGTTACTTCTCATGGAAACTGCCTAAGATTTCAAGCTGTGAAAGGTTCTGTACGACTCAATAGGACGACTCGTGGAAGCTTCCACGAGTCGTAGGACCAAGTCATGTGAATCAGGGGACCTGACCACTCTCTGTCTGTGTTCTACGGATTGGTTCCACGACTCATGGAAACTTCCATGAACCGTGAACCTGACTCGTGGTTCTCAAACCTGAGGATGGTCTGCAGGACTAGAATTATGAGTCACTTCCACATATCGTGGAACCACCCACGACTCATGGACTTGACCCGTGATCCCTAGAAGTTCAAAATCTCTGCAAGTTCTGAGTTTAAAAGCTGGATCGATATTCGAGGTGTTACAGATCATGAGTGTCATAGAGAGAAATTCACCTAACTAATGCAGGGTTCGATGTACGTATCTGAGTATAAGACCTAATTTTATTGGTTGGCTCTATTTGGGGCTATGATCATTCCTACAGAGCCAGACAGAGTTCACCGATTTGTTTAGGGATTGAGGATATAGGTTAGATAGACTTTCGAGGTACTAGTTTCTAGTGGGTGATCTGTAACACCTCAGAAAAATTAACCAGCTATTGAATCCTGAATCCAGGGAGTTTTCTGCTTTTCTACAATTATGGGTAACCACGGGCAGCTCCACGAGCGTCGTAGCTCAAATGGACCATGGGGTGCCTCATGGGAACCAAATAATTGGGTTGTGCCTACTACCTCATCTTGGTAGGCGGTCACGATGGGCATCACAGGTGCGACAACCCTTAGGAACCTGCCGTCGGAATCCCCTAGCCATTTTTACCCATCACCCAATTTCCCTGACGAGTTAGGCCACGGGCGTCATGGGTACGATGACCCGTGGAAGCTTATCGTCAAAATGGTCTAGCAGACCCAACCAAGGTACCCCCTGCCTGATGCCTTGGCCTACGGTCCTTCGTGGTCACGACGCCCATCGAGTAGCCCGTGAGGCGGCCTCTTTTTCTTGCAATTTCTTATTTTAGTCCCAAGGGTATTTTAGTTATTACCCACCCTTTTAACTCCTAAATGATGTCTTTTTGAATATTTCAAGAAGGGTTTCCACCCTTATTAGCCTAAGTCCCTTCTGATTACCTTATTCATCTCCCAAAAAGGGAAAGAACTCTCCAAAGCTCAAGGTCTCAAGCTCCAAGTCCAAGTCTCCTAAGTCTTTTCAATTCAAGTGGGTTAGCTCCAATCAAAGTATGTGGGTATTCAACAATGGGTTCCTCTCACCCTTGTGGCCAAAACCCCAAATTCTTATTTTGAATTATGAACCTATGAAATTAGGGTTTAGATCTAAATTGGGGAAAACTTATTAAATTAGTTCCTATGCTTAGATTCATGGTTTCTTCTTACTTATTTATGATTTGATCATTATTCCTATATTAGATTCAAAATCCCAAGCATCAAAGTTGATTTCTAGCATGATTCCATTGAATTGCATGTTTTCAAGTGAAATTGGGCATGATTAGATATCATGGCTTTATGAATTTATGAAATTGCATACCAAATTCTTCAAGTATGAATTAAGAAAGAAAAGCATGTTTTGTTCTATGGCTATGTTAAGCTTCATGAACTTATGATATGATAATTTGCATGATGCCCGATGTGTTTTCATGCTTTTCGAATAAGATTTGGCATGAGATTTTGCCACTAAGAAATTATAAGCTATATGTGCATGTTTTGGTAGTAGTATTTAGCACCGAGTGATGAGGGTTCGATTACCCAAGTCCAAAACTACGTTGCCAGCGTAGGTTATAAAATAAAGTGCCCTATGGGCTTATGAGAGTGGATCCAGTTAGTGGGCAATAGGGCAGCTTTGCCAACTAGGGTAATATAGTTGGGTATGCTGACTCATTCCTTGGCAGGGTTCAAGTAAGCTTTGCTAACTAGGGTTATATATTTAGATTCCATGTAGCTCATATGGTCTATTGTCGGTAATAAAAAACTCTTGTATGAATGATTTCAAGTTTTCTAAACTTTATGATATCTTACTTTGAAGTTTTGACTACTAACTCATGCTTATTACTCAAACTATGATATTCACTTATGACTTCTTTGATTATGCATGAACTCAGATTTTAATTATGTTTTAAGCATGCTTTCATATGATTTATGCATATCTCGCATCGGTACTATAGAGTATCATCCTATAGTACTGACGCATATCTTGCGCGGCATTTTTTGATGATGCAGATTTAGGAGTCCCTTCCAAGGCACATGGCTAGATCTTCTAGGCCACTCCATCTATCAGCTATTGGTGAGTCCTCTTAGGTCAAGGATTGGTTATGTTCTTAGCATGTGTCAGCTTTTATTTCTGTACTTCGAGTTAGCTATGGTCTTATCCTAGATACTCTTTATGTTATGTGTATAGGATTTTCAGACATAGACAGTATTTGAGTCTTTGTATGGATCTTGTATTTCTATTTGACTTGACTCTCCATTTATGTTATTCCGACTTATATATTATGCTTTCTCTTACTTTATATTATGCTTGAGGATGTTATGCCCAAGGGTTACCTTGGGGCACTTGTGGTCCCAAGTTTCGTGTTACATCTAGGGGGTAACCTGAGGCCGTGACATGATCCTTCTAGGATATTGCACACCATGTTCATACTATGGAGGATTTAAACCGTCATAATCTGGGGGCCAGATATATGGGGCCATGTTATCAAGGCAGTTACAGTGGTTCCTACTACATCGGTAGAGATTCAGGATAGTGGGGCCAAGGGTATCAGCCACACCAGCATCAGGGTCAGATGAGCCAGCCAGTTCAAGCATCGCTTCAGGCTCCAGGTGGGCCTCAGTTTGAGCAGGGTCAGAGAAGTCAGTATGGTTATGGTAGTCAGACTTCAAAAAGTATAACTTTTGGGGCATCACGTCGTGGTGGCCACACCTATTTAACTAGTTCATCCTGGCAGGTTAGTCTATTAGGGCATTATTATGAGTGCGGTGTCAACAGTCTTTATTCTAGAGATTTCCCCCAGTAGGATACAGTTCAGCTAGCCGCTAAGTCGGCTTAGCCTATCAGAGCAGTATATCCAACGGTTAGAAGAGGTGGTTCCCAGTGTGGTAGGGAAGGTGGTAGGGATGGAGGTCGGTCAGGTTGAGGTCAGCGTCAGTTGTATGAGGTCCTTGGTAGACCGGAGGTAGAGGCCTCAGATAGAGTGATCACATGTACAATTTATGTATGCTGCCAGTTAGTTTTAGCATTATTTGTTCCTAGATCTATGTGTTCATATGTTTCTGCCTACTAAGTTACTTGTTTGGAGTTGGCTAGTGAGCCATTATTTGTTCCTGTATATGTTTCTACCCCACTAGGAGATTCTTTAGTAGTGGATCAGAATGTGAGATCTTCTTTGATTGATGTTGGTGATATTTAGACTTGGGGTGACCTGATGATCCTAGATATGCTAGATTTTGATGTGATTATGGGCACAGACTGGTTATCCCGTCATCGAGCAGTTTTGGATTGCTATGCCAAGACTGTTACAATAGCCCTACCCAATGTATCCCTGGTCATGTGGCAGTGTTCTAGTAATCACGCATCGTCTGGGATCATTTCTTGCCTTCATGCTAGGAAGTTTATTTCTCGTCAGTGTTTTGTTGTCTAGCATATGTTTGAGATGCTAGTGCCAACACTTCTTCTCCTGAGTTGGTTCTTGTGGTTAGATATTTCCTAGATGTGTTTCCGACTGGCCTGCCAGGCCTTCCACCTGAGAGAGATATTGATTTTTCTATTGAGTTACAGCCGGGTACCAGGCCAATTTCTATTACTCTATCTCTTATGGCTCCAGCTGAGTTGAGGAAGCTTAAGGATCAACTTCAGGATTTTTTAGCTAAGGGTTTTATTACGCTGAGTGTGTTGCCTTGGGGTGCTCCATTTCTGTTTGTGAAGAAGAAATATGGGTAGATGTGGATGTGTATTGATTATCGGTAGCTAAATAGGGTGACTGTGAAGAATATGTATACGATGTCGCACATAGATGACTTGTTTGATCAGCTTTAGGGTTCTGCCATGTTTTCTAAGATAGATTTGAGGTAAGCCTACCACCAGTTGAGGATTAGGGCATAATACATCTCTAAGACAACATTCAGGACATGTTATGGCCACTATGAGTTCTTGGTGATGTCTTTTGGGTTGACAAATGCCCCCGCAACTTTCATGGACTTGATGTACAAGGTGCTCAGACCATTCTGGGATTCATTTGTGGTAGTGTTCATTGATGAAATCTTGATATACTTGCAGAGTAAGGAGGATCATGAGTAGTACTTAAGGATTATATTCCAGACTTTGAGAGATCATCGACTTTATGCCAAGTTGTCAAAGTGCGAGTTTTGGCTTGAGTCAGTAGCATTCCTAGGACACGTGGTGTCTAAGGATGGGATTAAAGTAGAGTCAGGGAAGATTTTAATAGTTCATGATTGGCCAAGGCCTACTAATACTACCAAGGTTTGCAACTTTGTTGGGTTAGCAGGGTACTATAAAAGGTTCATCGAGAGGTTTTCTTTCATAGCACCACTTTTGACTAGGCTGACTAGGAAGGATGTCCCATTTCAGTGTGAGGATAATGTTCAGAGGCTTAAGGCCTTATTGACTTCAGCTCCAGTGTTGACTTTGCCATCTGAGGGTAAGGGCTTCTCAGTGTATTGTAATGATTCAACGGTTAGTCTTGGTTGTGTGTTAATGCAACAGGGTTGTATGATAGCATATGCATCGAGACAGCTAAAGGTTCATGAGTGAAACTACCCTACTCATGACTTGGAGTTGGCAACGATAGTCTTCGTGCTCAATATTTAGAGGCATTACATATATGGGGTTCATTGTGAGATCTTCACTGATCACTGTAGTCTTCAGTACATCACGAGTCAGCTAGAGTTGAACTCTATGCAAAGGAGATGGATTGAGTTACTAAAGGACTATGACTTCACTATTCTGTATTATTCGGGCAAGGCAAATATGATAGCGGATTCCTTGAGTTAGAAGATATAGAGTATGGTCAACCTAGCTTCACTTTTAGTTTTGGAGTGGCTGTTTGCCTTGGACATCTAGTCCTTAGCTAACCTATTGGTTAGGCTGACGAAGTCTACACACTTCTTTCTGGTTCATTCTTCATATAGTACAGAGAGGTTGGCTAAGATTTACCTTCATGAGATTTTTCATTTGCATGGGGTCCCTGCTTTTATCATTTCAGACTGTGGCACTCAATTCACATCTGAGTTTGGGAGGACTATTTAGAGAGAGTTAGGTACAAATATCCAGCTTAGTATAAAATTCCACCGTCAGATAGATGGCCAGTCTAAAAGGACTATTCAGGTCCTGGATGACATGTTATGGGCCTGTGTTCTTGACTTTAGAGATTCATTGGATCAATATATTCTGTTAATGGAGTTTGCGTATAATAACAGTTAGCATTCTAGCATTGGCATGGCACCTTTTGAGGCATTGTATGGTAGGATTGCAGATCACCAGTGGGTTGGTTTAATTGTTTGAAGTCCAGGACATCGAGTAAAGATATTCTTTGTGATTTCTTAGACTGAGGACGAGTGATTTAGGATAGACTTCGAGTAGACCAAAGTAGGTAGAACTGCTACGCAGATTATAGACTTCGTGCCTTAGAGTTCAGTGTTGGTGACTTGGTATTTCTCCGTGTATCACCCATGAAAGTCATGATGAGATTCAGTAGGAGGGGCAAACTTATCCCCAGGTATATCAGGCCATTTGAGATCCTTTAGAGAGTTGGTAGTGTTCCCTATCAGTTAGCTTTACCTTTGATGTTTTCAGCTATGCATCTAGTATTCTGTGTATCAATGCTGAGGCGGTAGGTCCCTGATGAGTCATATGTGTTGCAGTGGGAGTCGGTATAGTTGGATGAGAGTTTGGACTTGGTTGAGAAGCCAGTTGTTATTCTAGCCAGAGATGTTAGGAATTTGAGGTCTAGAGA
Source organism: Jaltomata sinuosa (assembly GCA_003996215.1). Lineage (NCBI taxonomy): Eukaryota > Viridiplantae > Streptophyta > Magnoliopsida > Solanales > Solanaceae > Jaltomata > Jaltomata sinuosa. Next base: position 108,365 of record QJPP01004626.1, read on the forward strand.
GATTCTGGTAGTTAAGGTTCAGTAGAGGCACCATCCAGTCAAGAAGGCTACCTGGGAGACCGAGAGACAGATGCAGGCTCAGTATCCTTAGTTGTTTGAGCCATTATGTACTCCCTTATTCTTGACTTTTGGGGATGAAGTCCTTTTTAGTAGTGGATGATGTCATAACCCTTGTGGTCATTCCTGCATTCTCACTTTCCTTATACTGGTAATGCTTGCGTGTAGCGGCCATAAGTCATGTACGACTTGGTGGGACTGGTGGTTTGGTGCTCTGGTCTTTATGGTTGTTTCCCTATTTTAGAGCTTAAACTTAGGATGTCATTGAAATTGGTCAACATTCTTGGTAATCATGCTCAAAATTGAATTCTGATAGTTCCGTTAGCTCCGGAGCATGGATTTTGGTCTACATAGACCCTTGATCGAGGTATGGGAGCTTTAGATTTAGTTTTGTCTTTTGTGTTGTGTTTTCTAGCCAGTTGAACTTGAAAGTTTGACTTTGGTCAACATTCTAAGAAGACGGTCTCAGATGGAAATTTGTCAGTGTTGTTAGCTTTGGAATGTAGACTTTGGGCTAGAGGGACCTTTGCTTTGGGTCGCGAGGCTTTCAGACTAATTTTAGGCCATAGAGTTCTATTTTGCAATAGTTGGCCTAAAGATTGGTTTTGGGTGTGGGGAATATTTTTTGTTGAATCGACTTCCGTTGGGATTTTTGTTGATTCAATTGAGTCCAAAATGCCATTTTTAGTCGATTAGCTCAGCTCGTTTGTGTTGGTGGGACCCTGGAGGCATTGCTAGAGGTCCATTCATTGGAAAACTCCTAAAGTTGGCTGCAACATATGTTTCTTACTGGTATGGCTCAATGGCGTCGCCTAGGTCATGCCTGCACTAGCGCGCCTGCCATGCCTCGACAGCCAGCGCTCTTGTGCTTTTTAGCCCAGCTGGGCGCCAGTGACACTTGACCGATGTAGCGCCAGCGTGCCTACGCCTGCATGGCCGCCCCTGCGCCTGGGCGCTAGCAGCTATATAGTTGCCAACCCTTTTAAATATCCAACTCATTTAATCATCTTCCCCAAATGATTTCTCCATTATCATTGACTCTAAAAGCCTCAATTCTTCACCTTGTTCAACCCAAAGCTTGGAGGCCTATATAATTATGGTCTGTCTTCATTCTTGGCTTCTGAAATTGGTAAGTTCCTTACTTAATTTCTGATTTTCCCTTTTAATTTCCTTCCTGGATTCTCTTAGTTTGTGGGCTGTTTGAGCCCTCTTTGCTGGTCCATTCTCGCTCAAATTTGGAGCATGCACACATGGGTGTGTTGGGATCATTGTGTGCTTTTCATTTCTAGCTTCGAGTTACAGGGCCTAAAGGCCCGCTTATGATCATAATTTTTACCCGGCTATACTCTTAGCAATATGGGTATCGTTAGTTTTGTTTTAACACGTACATTACCTTTTTTTTGTGTAATTTCTTTTCAGAATTTCTCGGAGCAGTTCAGGCTTGGACAATATAGTTCCAGCAGCTTGTCATCAGACGACAGGTAGGTTACAGTTTCCTCTTTCTAGACTTTAATTATATAGGCTATAATTGTACTAATTAGCATCCTTGGGTTGGGTTATATTAGCTTGGCACCCTAGACCTTGTCCGCCTCATTTCTGTCTATCTTATTTCACTCGTATCATTGTAGTATTCATTTTAGTTGGTAGTTTTACCCTTGTGTCCCTGTGTGGTCTTATTTATACGTCAAGACCATAGATGGTGGGTTATTTGGGAATGTCCAAGAGTCTCGGACATCGGTATCCGATATAGAGCTAGTTATTTATGTTATAGAGCGATTGGAGCTTTTGCAAGGCCGATAGGTTGATTAGGAGTCATTGGGTTGTTGATTGCGTTTGGAATACCATTATAATCCATATAAAGAGATTTTCTTCATATTTTAGTACAATTTTGGCTATGGACCTACTATAAATGGTTTTTTAAACCTTGCGTGGCCCTGAGAGCCAATTTTCGGTAAAAATGGTTATAAAAAGGTTTGGAACTGATTTTTATGGATCTTTTTGGGGTAAGAGAGACTAAATGATGATTTTATCACCATTTTTCATACTTACACTAGACTCGGCTGAGCCGTAGGGCTAGACATGCTTTACTACTGATTCGAGGCGCTACTAGACTTTGTCAAGCGGAGCAACATACTTGTTTTTACTACTCTTTTAAACCCGAATACACTTCGAGCACTCATTTTGATATCACGTGACTGCTTTAGACTCGAATACACCCCAGGTAATTATATTGGATATCTGGAGATTTTGAGATTTTATTAGTGGTCGAGGACCTCCATGGACCTTGCCGATTTGGACTAGGAGCTATGTGCTCAGTGTGCGAGAGGAGGGGTATAAAGTTTAATTGAGGTATACGGGTGCATTCTTCCATGGATCCTACCTATTCGGCCTATTAGCGCTAGAGAAGGTACATACAGTATTATGGTTACACCTGGTTTTCACACTATTACATCATATCATTCATTTGTATATGATCCCTCCCTTGTTGTTTGGTGAGTGTACGCTCCGGTATTATGGTATGCCAGAGGGTTTGTTTTCACTTGTATGTGTTCCTCGGGTGTATGGGCGCCTGTTGGGACTGTAGTAAGATTTGTTGTTATTATATCCTATCTTATCGTAGTACTAGTTGTTTTTATGGTTACATTCATGTTTTGATTTGATTATTCATATTTTAGGACTGTGTTATTAGCATGATATAGTTGGTAGTATTATTTCAAGCATGAGTATGTTTTACTTTCTTTCTCTTCCTTTCATTCTTACTTGAGGTTATCTGTATGCCATCTATTTATTAAACTTTCTCTGTATATGTTGTTGTTGCAAGGACTTCAGGTGCATTCTTCTTTCCTTCACCTGTGTTATGTGATATATATTTCTAGTATCTAGCCAAGTATGATTATTTTCTCCTTGTATTCTATCTATGCTAGCTTCCGTGTACTTATCCATTTGCTTTTGTGACTACCTTTTTTGCTTCCTGCTATTTATTACTTTTATATCTTATATGCGCTTATTCGGCCTATGAAGCCTACTGGGTGCCCGTCGCATTTCAATTGGTGCTCATACTACACTTTGTAACTTCCTGGTTTAGATCCTAGTGTGTCCCATCATCATTGACTCATGGAGACCCATGCGGAGTGCTTTTGGATCATCCGAGATTGAGGGTAAACACCTAGAGACCGGAGCTTAGCTTTTATCTCCTCTTTGTATTATGTACATTTTGTTTTTCAGAGATAGTTGTATATATACTTTTGGCCTCTTGTACTCTTTTTATGTAGTTGTGGCTCTTATATTGTGCTACCAGGTCGTGGGATGGTTTAGTTTTCCAATATATATGTATACTCTTAAGTTGTTGTATATCTTACTTTCTCTCTTGCTTCCGCTTAAATATTATTTCTTCTGCTTACTTGTTAGATAGTAGCCCATTACTAATTATTTTGGGCTACGGGGATTGGTACACCTACAGGGGGATTGTAGGTACCATCATGACCTGAGAAATCGAGTCGTGGCAGCTTTTTCAATTTATGAAATCAAGAGAATTTTAGTATATTCTACCCCTTCTACCCATAGTATTAAATTACAACATAAATTAAAAATATTAAAATTTAGAGTTCCAAAGCATCATTAATAAGGTTAGTTTAGTAAAATACACCTTTAAGTAAAGCTCTCTTAAGAGGTATGTCAAATCAATAGGGACCAAGTAAAATAAAACAAGGGAATAATAGTTATTCATTATAGAGATAGTAACACTACAACATTTTAGGCTTTTAGCCACCCTGTAAACTGTGGCCTAAAGTAGCAAAAAGTGTGGCCTTTGATCAAAGGCTACGCTTTTTGACTTTAGGCAACAGTTTTTTTGGGGGTGGCCTAAAGAGGCGTAACCCTTAACTTTAGGCCACGCTTTTTAAGTGTTGCTATAGCAGCTATGCTTAAAAAGCATGGCCGATGAGGTACAAAGCCAATGCTTTGTAGCATCCCATCAACAACAATTTTATTCGATTAAACTACACTTTAAAACATTGACTTTTCTTTGTTATTGGCCACACTTTAAAAATGTAGCCTTTTATACCTCCTCTATAACAACACTTGTAAAGTGTAACCTTTTCTTATTTACATGCCACAATATACAATTAATAAGCCACACAATTGACATCCATATAGCCACACTTTTGAAGTGTGGCAACATTGTCTAGAATTTTTTAGAACCATAATTTTTAATTGCAAAATTATAAATTTGATTTGCATTATTCACGAATTACATTATCATATATATAAATGATCTCAAACACCAAATTACCTAATAAATAATTCAAATGTGTAGATTTGCAATAAACTTTGAAAAACAACATGTCTTGTACTACACATGCTTAATTTTAAAGATCTGTTCGAGATAAGCAATATTTAAAAGATCTGTTCTAGCGATGAATTCCACACAAAACCAAAGTACTCAAACATATAACACAATAGTTCAAAAACTCTTTATCGTTCACTTCAATATATTGAGCTGACTTGTGGCCACCATTCAACTTTGATCACTCGCATTTCCCTACACATTCAAAATAAAATTAAAAGTTAGAAAAAAAATCATGCTCAACTCTAGTCATGGTTCATAAAATTGAGTGATAACTAACCTCAAACATTTGAAAGTACCAAATAAAAATCACTAGTTAAAAGCAAACCACAGGGAAAATATGCTAGTCTGATCAAAGACGGTAATTAAATAAAAACAAAAAACATCCATTTGTTCCTAGTTCAAACTATTCACTATTCAAACCACAAGTAGTAAAATAGTTCTATAATTTAAGTGCTCTTGAAGAAGACAAACAAAAAGAGTAAAATGACTCAGATGACCAAACAGACTATTATTAGTCTAGATCCATCAGTTTTGAGTAGAACATAATTGAATTCCATCAGAAATTTGATTGATGGCCCAAGAGCGTATATTAAAAACTCAGTTAAATCCAACACAAGAACATCACATGGAATTGGAAGCCAGTGTCCAAATCTGAGCTAACCTAATGGATCATAACTGACTCTATATAGTCTTATCATTAATTGATTTTGATAAGTAACTTGTAAGTTGGGGGCCTATCACTTCATTCTTCAATTTATTTCATCCACAAGTTTGGGAAATATCAATAGTAGTAGTCAACAAGTGGTGTTAAAGAAAGTATGCAACATTGCAATTTACATTGCATGCCCAGCTAAGGATAAATGTTCATGGCCAAGATCTTGGCCACACTGTCTTGCATATCTTCATTAGAAATTAACACAAAATAGGTCATTTTTTAGGGTGTGGGTGGGTTGGGTGGGGGTGGGGTAAATAGTGTATCTCAATTTGTCTTAAAATTGTCATTCTATACAGTCACCCTCATCAACTATATATCGACACCATGTAGTGCACCGCAGGCACCAGAAACATGTAGAACAGTATAAACATACCAATATTTAACCCAAATTCACTAAGAATATCATTATTCCATCCTTCTTACACAAATTTACCAAATCCCCCCTCCCCACCTTCAACCAGTAGATAGAACAAGAAGACTAACAGAGTAATTAGTAATATAATTTCTATTTCAGTTATAGCTTAATCTTATGGCATTTCATCTTTAACTCCCCCCACTAACCTTCAACCAGTAGATTGAACAAGATGACTAACAGAGTAATCAGACACATAATTTCTAGTTCATCTATATCTTAATCTTGTGCCATTCCACCACCCCCAACCAAACCCCCAACCGTCAACCAGTAGATAGAACGTGAAGACTAACATAATTTCTAGTTCAACTATATCTTATTCTTGTGGCATTTCCTCATTAACTCCACAACCAACTGTAGATCAGAATTGTACACAATGCGTATTTGAGGCAGAGTTCTCATCAATCTGGTTATGAGATTGAGAATGCAAAAGAATAAAATATAAAATACCTTTTCAAGAACCGATCCCTGAGTTGAGCCGGATGAATTTGGAAGAGTTTGCCCACTTACAACTCGTACACTACTTGCATCGAGGTGAAGAAAGGTTAGATCCACCACACCCTAGTTATGATGACCCTTCCAGTCATCTTTTCATTTTCACATTTATTGCACTGTTAGAGCCTTCTTGTAGAGGCCCCAAGTCATTTATGGCTTGCTGGGACCGGTGGTTCAGTGCCCTGGTCATTCGTTTAATCATTTTAGCCGTTCGCCTATTTTAGAGCTTTAAACTTAGAATATCATTGACTTTAGTCAACATTCTTAGCTAACGTGCTTGGAATTGAATTCTAACAGTTTTGTTAGCTCCGGAGCGATGAGTTTGGTGTAGTTAGACCTTTAGTTGAGGCCTGAGAACTTCTGGTGTGAGTTTTGTGTGGTTTTCTCAGTTTTCAGACCATTTGGAGTTGAAAGTATAACTTCGAGTGACTTTCAATGATCGGAGTGTCAGATTTGAAATCTGATGATTTCATCAACTCCAAAATATTGAGTTTGGGCTAGGAAGATGGTCGGTTGGGGTTCCGAGCGAGTCGGACTCATTTTGAGCCTTTGAGTTATATTTTATTAGTGTTGACTTGGGTCAATATTCATCCGAAACGACTTTGTATGGAAGTTTTGTAGATTTTGTTGGGTCTGGAACGTCGTTTCCACTCTATTAGCACTATTGGTTTATGAATATCGGTTTCCGATTGTGCCCGGAATTCCCCGTCGAGTTTTTAAAAGAGTGCAGAAAATCAGTTGCGGACAGCAGCTATTTATTGTTGTCATTTCGTTTTTTTCAGCCCTTCTCCTCACTTTTCTCACTCTAAAACTCAAAATTCTCTCCACCATTTTGCCCCAATTAAGTTCTAAACCTTGGGGAATTATTTGTTCGTCGATTATCTGTAATTCTTCGCCTCTTGGTAAGTCATCTTCCCCAACTTGCCTTCTTCGGTTTTTCTCTAAATTCCTCCATTGATGCTCATCCAAAGCTTGGATTTTGTGATAGATTCTTACCCCTAAGCTTGTGCATGTTCGTGGGTGTAAATTTTTATCCGTCTTGGGCTGATTTTCCATCGTTTTGGTAAGTAATTCTTGCCCAATTTCCCTTTTTATTTTTGAAATATCCATTCTTCAATACCCAACTTGGGCGGGCTATTTTGGTGCCCTTCTCTTGTCCAATTGTGCTCAAATTTGGAGCATGCATTCTTGGCATCGTTGAAGTCATCGTGGTTCTTTTCATTTTTGGTTTTGGGTTGTGGGCCCCGTGGACCCGCTTTTGACCCGGATATCGACCCAGCTACAATTATAGCAATATGGGTATTGTTAGACTCGTCTTAACATTTTATTCATGAATTTGATAGTTTGATTCTCGTTCAGAGCTTCTTTGAGCAGCTCGGCCTCGGATATCTTCATTCCCGCAGCTTGTCATCGGACGACAGGTAGGTTACGACTTAACTCCCTAGACTTCACATATATCAGGTAAAATTGTACTAGTTGGCATCCTTGGGTTGGGTTACTAGGCTGGTACCACAGACCTTGACCACTTTTCCATGATTCATCCTATTTCTTTCCTCTGTTCTGTGTAGTATTCCTATTAGTTGATATATTTATTACCCTTGTGACCCCGTGAGGTCTTATTGACTCTGGAACATAGAAGGTGGGATTATTGGGAATGTCCGCAAGTCTTGGACATAGAAATATCCTTCTAGGCTGGTTATGCTTGCTGAGTTACTTCGGAGCCTGTGCAGGGCTGTTAGGTTGATTTTGAGCTGCTGAGCAGCTATTTGGGTTGATCATATTATTTCCATGCATATAAAGAGGTTTTTCCATGTTTTATCACGATTTTTGGCTTCGGTCCTACGAAAACTAATTTTCTAAACCTTGCATGGCCCCGAAGGCCTATTTTCGATAAAAATGGATTTGTAAATGATTTGACTTGATATGTGGATCTTCTTAGGGTAAAAGAAGGTTAAAGATATGGTTTTATAATGATTTACTACTATTGCTAGACTCGACTGGGTCAGAGTGCTAGCTGAGTTTTCTTACTAATTTTAAATGATATCAGGCTCGGCCGGGTCGAGCATCTGAGATGTTTTTAATACTGTTTTAGACCCGGTTGTGCCCGAGCATCCTTGAAAGGTTTTTTGAAACATCTTTTTCACTGTTTTAGTCCTAGACAGGGTCTAGGCATGCATATTTTAGACTTAGCCACTGGCTTGAACCCAGACTCAATTCCGGAGGACACATTTTGATTCTGAGTTTTAATATGGGGTCCGGGACCTACATGGACCTTGCTGCTCTAGGCTAGAGGCTTTGGTCTACGTCTACTGGGGAAAGGGTATACGATGGAGTGAGGTATACAGGTTGTGTCCTTCTATCGAACCTGCCTGCTGGGCTTGATAGGCACCGGCGGAGGCACATACAGAGGTTCTATTTCACCCTGAAGTCTTCATGCATCATATTAATCATGGTTTGAGATACCACCCTTGTGTGCTGTGTGTTGATTATGCGCTCTGGTAGTATGGGATGCCAAAGGGTTTGTTTCACTTTATTGCATTCCTCGGTTGTACGAGCGGCCGAGGGACTATAGGTAGACTCTTGTCACTTTATTTCGATATAATTCCCTGGTACAGTCGAGTATGAGTATGATTACTGTGAGGTGGTGAGTTCCTGGATTGAGTTTTGTATGACTTGATTGGGTATTAATTCTTGTATGTTGAGCATGTCTACCTTTATTCTTCCCTTCTTTTTTCCTTATAGTTGAAGGTATCGGTATACTGCCCATTTCTATAACTTATTCTTATATATATTGTTTTTGCAACGATCCTAGGTGTGTTTTCCTTACTTTAACTTGTGCCTGTTGTGTGTATATATTCTATATGCTAGCCTTATAAGGTATTTCTGTTGTCTTCCCTCTAGGCTAGCTCCTATGTGTTTATCGTTAAATTCTGTGACAGTTTGTTCCTACTCTGCCTGCTATTGCTCTTTTACTTTATATGTGCCTAGTCGGCCTATGATACCTATTGGGTACCTTATGCTTCGCATTTGGTGCTCATCCTACCCTCTGCATCTTCTGGTGTAGATCCTAGCGTGGGCTATCACTATTAGCGCATCGAAGACTCATGCGGGGTACAGATTTTGGATCATCCAGGATGAGGCTGATCTCTTGGCGTTCAGATCTTGACTTCAGTTATCCTTGGTGTATTTATGACTTTTGGACCTTTGTACTCTTGATGTAGTTCGGCTCTTATAATCTTTGATACCAGGTTTTGGGTTGGTTTTGATTCTGCTTGTTTATATCTCTCTTGTATCTATTGTCTTCACATTATGCCCTTGCTTCCGCTTATGTACCGAATCTTCCACTTAAACTATTAGAAGGTAGCCCATTACTAACCGTTCTGGGCTACGGGGATTGGTTAGCCTACATGAGGGTTGTAAGTGCCATCATGACCAAGAAATTGGGTTATGACAGCTTGATATCAGAGCTCTAGGTTCACCGATGTAATTGGTATAGGAGCCAATGTCTAGTAGAGTCCTGCGGATCGGGGCGGAGATATCCCTATTCAATCTTCGGGAGGCTATAGTGACATTTTAGGAAAATGGACTGTTCTTGTTCCTCTTTCATGCGTAGTATCCTTGAAAGTTTCTATAAATCTCATTTATTCTGGTTCACTCTTCCACAGATGGTTCGTACGAGATCTTCAGCTTCTAGTGGAGGAGAGCCTCATGCCCCTGCACCTTTGACTCTTTCTGGGGGCCGGGGTGGTCACCAGGGTAGAGGTAGGGGTTGAGGGTGCCCCAGAGTAGCGGCACCTACTAGAGCTTCTAGAGTTGAGGTAGAGCCAGAGTTAGCTCTAGAGCAGCAACATGTGGACCCGGACACAGCCCAGTACTACCAGCTTCAGTACCAGTTCCAACATCAGCTTTTGTGCCAGCTTCAGCCCCAACTCATTCTTCAAATATTCGGGGTTTGTTACTTCAGTTTCTGGGTATGATTAGACAGAGACCTTCAGATGCAGCACAAACATCCACTCAGTGGGCAGCCCTGGGTGTTCAGAGTTCAGAAGCGCAGCCTGCTACTACGGCTCCTCGTTCTGAGATTGTTCCAGTTCCATCGGTTGCCCATCCTCTTACTCCTCGCCCTACTATGATAGAGATGGATCAGAAGGTTTGGGTAGGTTTCTGAGATTGGCACCACCAAGATTTGCTGGTACATCGGGTTCTGAGATTATCACCGCCGAGATTTGCTGGTTTATCGAGTCAGGACCCACATGACTTTATCACTACATGCGAGGAGATGTTACACCATTTGGGCTTATTGAAGACTCACAGGGTTGTTTATACTTCATATCAGTTGGAGGGTCCAGCAAAGTTATGGTGGAGGGCAAAAGTTGCTTGCAGGCCTTCTACATCACCTCCCTTGACCTGGTCTGAGTTTTATGAGGACTTTATGGCCATGTTCTTTTCACAGAGTGACCGAAAGGGTCGGAGGGAGGAGTTTACTAGACTTTCTTAGGATACTATGACCGTCTCAGAGTATGAGACCTGGTTCCATTAGCTTGCTCTGTTTGGAGCCCTGATTATGCTTACTAAGGTCGATAGAGTCCGTAGATTTGTTTGAGGGCTACAGAGAGAGTTTAGAGAGCCTGCAGAGATACTCGTTGCTAGCGGTCAATCATTCTAGGATATTGCAGACTATGCCTGCACAGTTGAGGATTCGCGTCGTCATGACACCGGGGCCAGAGATAAGAGGCCTTAACATCAGGGTGGTTACAGTGGTTCTAGGCAAAGTGGTAGAGGTTTAGGCTAGTGGGGCCGAGGTTATCTGCCGCAGCAGCATAAGGGTCAGTCTAACAGACCGGTACATGTATCACTTCAGGCTTCTGGTTCTTAGTATGAGCACGGTCTGGCCAGTCAGTGAGGTCACAGTAGTCAGCCATCGAGAGGTATAGATTCTGGGGCATCAGGCCGTGGTGGCCATTTGGGTTTTGCTGGTTCATCTTGACCGAGTAGGTCATCAGGAGCTTGCTATACTTATGGTGTGGTTGCTCACTTTTTTAGAGATTGCCCTCAGCAGGGTACTGTTCAGCTAGCCGAGCTGCTGCAAGCAGTTCAGCCTCCAGCTAGAGGGGGTGGTGGTCAGGCTAGGGGTGGTGCCCCATGTGGTAGAGTAGGTGGTAGAGATAGCGGTTGGGCAGGTAGAGGCCATAGTCAGTTCTATGCGGTCCCTGGGATACCGAAGGTAGAGTCCTTGGATGCTGTGATCACAGGTACAATTTTTATATGCCGTCAGCCATCTTATGCTTTGTTTTGATCCTGGATCCACTTGTTCATATATATTTTCCTAATTTTTACCTTGTTTGGGGTTGACTAGTGAGCCATTGTCTATTCCTATTTCTGTTTCAACCCTAGTAGGAGATTCTTTAGTAGTGGATCAAATTGTGAGATCTTGTGTGATATCTGTTGGTGATTTGGACACTTGGGCTGACTTGATGATACTTGATATGTTGGACTTTGATGTGACACTGGGCATGGACTGGTTATTCCCTCACCAAGCAGTTTTAGACTATTATGCCAAGACCGTTACCATAGTTGTGCTCGATGTGTCCCCGGTCGTATGGCAGGGTTCTGTTGGCCATGCACCGTCTGGGATAATTTCTTGTCGTCAAACTAGCAAGATGATATCCCGTGGGTCCTTACCTTATCTAGAATATGTCTGAGATGCTAGTGCTGACCCTACGTCTCCTGAGTCTGTTCCTGTGGTTAGAGACTTTCTAGATGTGTTTCCTACCAACCTGCCATGCCTTCTACCTGAGAGGGATATTGATTTCATCATTGAGTTAGAGCCAGGGACCAGGCCCATTTCTATTCCTACCTACTGTATGGCTCCTGCTGAGTTGAGAGAGCTTAGGGATCAACTCCAGGATTTGTTAGCTAAGCGGTTTATTAGACTGAGTGTATCTCCTTGGGGTGCTTCTGTGCTCTTTGTGAAGAAGAAGGATGGGTCGATGTAGATGTGTATTGATTATCGGTAGTTGAATAAGGTGACAGTGAAGAATAAATATCTGATGCCTAGGATTGATGACTTATTTGATCAGCTTCAGGGTTCTGCCATGTTTTCTAAGATTGATTTGAGGTTCAGCTACCATCAGTTGAGGATTAGGGCGGAGGACATCCCTAAAACAACATTCAGGACACTTTACAGCCACTATGAGTTCCTGGTGATGTCTTTTGGGTTGACTAATGCCCCCGCAGCCTTCATGGACTTGATGTACAGGGTGCTTAGACCGTACTTGGATATGTTCGTGATAGTCTTTATTGATGACATCCTGGTATACTCGAGGAGTAGAGATGAGCATGAGCAGCACTTGAGGACTGTACTTCAGACTTTGAGAGATCATCGGCTTTACGCGAAGTTCTCAAAGTGTGAGTTTTGGTTAGAGTCAGTTGCATTCCTAGGGCACCTGGTGTCTAAGGATGGGATTAGAGTTGATCCGGGTAAGATTTATGTAGTTCGTGATTGGCCTAGACCTACTACTCCTACCGAGGTTCGCAGCTTTGTTGGGTTAGCCAGGTATTATAGATGGTTTGTTGAAGGATTTTCTTCTATAGAAGCACCCTTGACTATGCTGACTATGAAGGATTTTCCATTTCAGTGGTCTAATCAGTGCGAGGATAGTTTCCAGAGGCTTAAGGACTTATTGACTTCAGCTCCAGTTTTGACTTTACCGGTTGAGGGTCAGAGTTTCTTTGTGTATTGTGATGCTTCAGGGGTCGAACTTGGTTGTGTGTTCATGCATCAAGGTCGAGTGATAGCATATACGTCAAGGCAGTTAAAGGCTCATGAGCGCAACTACCCCACTCACGACTGAGAGTTGGCAGCAGTAGTCTTCGCGCTCAAGATCTGGAGGCACTATCTATACTGACCATCATAGTCTTCAGTACATTACGAGTCAGCGCAAGATGAACTCGAGACAGAGGAGATGGATTGAGTTGCTGAAGGACTATGATTTCGTTATTCTATACCATCCGGGCAAGACAAATATGGTAGCGGATGCCTTGAGTTGGAAGGCGGTGAGTGTGGGTAGCCTAGCTTCACTTTCAGCTTTTGAGCGACTGTTGGCCTTAGACATCCAGTCCTTGGCTAACCGTTTTGTTAGGCTTGACTTATCGGATCTCTGTAGAGTTTTTGCCAGTGTTGAGGTTCGTTCTACTCTAGTTTGTTCTACTCTAGTTGATCAGATTCAGAGCTGACAATTCGAGGATCAGAGTTTGTGTGACCTTCGTGATCAGGTGGTTTGGGGTGAGGCCAACTGGGCTACCTTGAGTTCTGATGGGATTATGAGATTTGAGGGTCGACTTTGTGTTCCGAGAGTTGGTGATTTGATACAATTGATACTCCATGAGGCACATTGTTCCAGATAATCCATCCATCCTGGTGTAGCAAAGATGTATAGAGATCTAAGGTAACTTTACTGGTGGGGTGGCATGAAGCAGGATGTGGCAGAGTTGGTATCTCAGTGCTTGAATTGTCAACAGGTAAAGTTTGAGCACATGAGACTGGGTGGTTTGATGTAGTGACTTTCCATTCCTGAGTTAAAGTGGGAAGGAATTACTATGGACTTTGTTGTTGGTTTACCTCGTACTACTCAGGGGTTTGACTCCATTTGGGTGATCGTTGATAGGCTGACTAAGTCAGCACATTTCTTGCTAGTTAAGACTTCCTACGGGGCAGAGAGGTTAGCTCAGATCTACATTTATGAGATTATACGATTGTAGGGGGTACCAGCTTGTATCATTTCAGATCGTGACACTCAGTTCTGGAGAGCTATACAGAGGGATTTGCGTATGGAGGTTCATCTTAGTACTACTTTCCACCCTCAGATAGATGTCCAGTCCGAGAGGACTATTCAGGTCCTGGAGGACATGCTTCGAGATTGTGTTCTTTACTTTGGAGGTTTATGGGATTAGTTTGTGCCATTGGTTGAGTGTACATATAATAATAGCTTTCATTTGAGCATTGGCATGGCACCTTTTGAGGCTTTGTATGCTACACATTGCAGATCACCCATTGGTTGGTTAATTTGATGGGTTAGTGTCCAGACCGCAAGGTACAGATTTACTTATAGATTCCTTGGACCGATTCCATTTGATTCAGGACAGACTTAGAGCAGCCCAGAGTCGGAAGAAGAGCTACGGTGATCGTAGACTTCATGCCTTGGAGTTCAGTGTTGGTGATCTGGTTTTCCTCTGAGTATCGCCCGTGAAGGGCTTGATGAGATTTGGTTGGCGGGACAAGCTTAGGCCCAGGTTTATTGGTCCGTTTGAGATTCTACAGACGATTGGTAGTGTTGCCTACATATTAGCCTTGCCTCCAATGTTTCAGTTTTCCATGTTTTGATGTTGCGCCAGTATATGCCTGATGAGTCTCATATGTTGAATTAGTATTTGGTTTAGTTGGATGAGAGTTTATCATTTGTTGAGTAGCCGATAACTATTTTGGCCAAAGATATGAGGAGGTTGAGATCTAGGGAGATTCCAGTTGTGAAAGTGCAGTGGAGGAATTGTCTCGCCGAGGAGGCTACCTGGGACACCGAGAGTGAGTTGTGTGCTCAGTATCTGCAGTTGTTCAAGCCATCAGGTACTCCTTTCTTCTTGACTTTCGAGGATGAAAGCCTTTTTAGTAGTGGATGTTGTGATGACCCTTCCGGTCATCTTCGCGTTTTCACATTTATTGCTCTGTTAGAGCCTTCACATAGTGGCCCCAAGCTATTTATGGTTTGTTGGGATCGGTAGTTTAGTGCCCCAATCATTTGTTTGGTCGTTTTAGTCGTTTGCCTGTTTTAGAGCATTAAACTTAGAATATCATTAACTTTAGTCAACATTCTTAGCTAACGTTTTTGGAATTGAATTCTGACAGTTCCGTTAGCTCCGGAGTGATGATTTTGGTCTAGTTGGACCTTTAGTTGAGGCCTGAGAACTTCCGGTGTGGGTTTTGTGTGGTTCTCTTAGTTTTTAGGCCATTTGGAGTTGAAAGTTTAACTTCGGGTGATTTTCGATGATCGGAGTGTCGGATTCGAAATCCAATGATTCCATCAGCTTTGGAATGTTGAGTTTGGGCTAGGAAGATGGTTGATTCGGATTCCGGGTGAGTCGGACTTATTTCGAGCCTTTGATTTCCTTTTTGTTAGTGTTGACTTGGGTCCACATTTTACCGTAACGACCTCGTATGGAAGTTTCGTCAATTCCGTTGAGTCCGGAATGTTGTTTCTACTCTATTAGCACTATTAGTTTATGAATATCAGTTTCCGATTGTGCCCGTAATGCCCCGTCGAGTTTTCTAAAAAGTACAGAAAATCAGTTGCGGACAACAGCTATTTATTGCTGTCATTTCGTTTTTTCCAGCCCTTCTCCTCACTTTTCTCACTCTAAAACTCAAAATTCTCTCAACCATTTTGCTCCAATTCAGTTCTAAACCTTGGGAAATTATTTGTTCGTCAATTATCCGTAGTTCTTTGCCTCAAGGTAAGTCATCTTCCCCAACTTGGCTTCTTCGGTTTTTCTCTTAATTCCTCCATTGATGCTCATCCAAAGCTTGGATTTTGTGATAGATTTTACCCTTTAAGCTTGTGCATATTCGTCGGTGTCAAGTTTTATCCGTCTTGGGCTGATTTTCCATCTATTTGGTGCCCTTCCCTTGTCCAATTGTGCTCAAATTTGGAGCATGCCTTCTTGGCATCGTTAGGGTCATCATGGTTCTTTTCGTTTTTAGTTTCAGGTTGTAGGCCTCGCAGGCTCGCTTTTGACCCGGATATCGACCCGGCTATAATTGTAACAATATGGGTATCGTTAGACTCGTCATAATATTTTATTTATGAATTTGATAGTTTGATTCTTGTTCAAAGCTTCTCGGAGTAGCTCAGCCTCGGATATCATCGTTCCCGCAGCTTGTCATCGAACGATAGGTAGGTTACGACTTAACTCCCTCGACTTCACATATATCGGGTAAAATTATACTAGTTGACATTCTTGGGTTGGGTTACTAGGCTGGTACCACAGACCTTGACTGCTTTTCCATTATTCATCCTATTTCTTTCCTCTGTTATGTGTAGTATTCCTATTAGTTGATATATTTATTACCCTTGTGACCCCGTGAGGTCTTGTTGACTCTGGAACATAGAAGGTGGGATTATTGGGAATGTCTGCGATTCTCGGATATAGAAATATCCTTCTTGGCTGGTTATGCTTGCTGAGTAGCTTCAAAGTTTGTGCAGGGCCGTTAGGTTGATTGTGAGCTACCGAGCAGCTATTTAGGTTGATCATATCATTTGCATACATATAAAGAGGTTTTTCCACGTTTTATTACGGTTTTTGGCTTTGGGCCTACGAAAACTGATTTTCTAAACCTTGTGTGGCCTCGGGGGCCCATTTTCGATGAAATTGGTTTTGAAAATGATTTGACTTGATACGTGGATCTTCTTGGGGTAAAGGAAGGTTAAATATATGGTTTTATCATGATTTACTACTATTGCTAGACTCGACCGGGTCGGAGTGCTAGCTGAGTTTTCTTACTGATTTCAAATGATATCAGGCTCGACCGGGTTGAGCATCTGAGATATTTTTACTACTGTTTTAGACCCAGTTTTCCCCGGCACCCTTGGAAGGGTTTTTGAGCCATCTTTTTCACTTTTTTAGTCCTAGACAGGGTCTATGCATGCATATTTGAGACTTAGCCACTGGCTTGAAACCGGATTCAATTCCGGAGGACACGTTTTGATTCTGAGTTCTAGTATGGTGTCCGGGACCTCCATGGACCTTGTCCCTCTGGGCCTGAGGCTTTGGTTGCGTGTTTCGGGGGAAGGGTATACGGTGGAGTAGAGGTATACGGGTTGTGTCCTTTCATGGAACCTGCCTGCTGGGCCCGATCGGCACCAGAGGAGGTACATACAGAGGTTCTATTTCACCACGAGGTCTTCATGCATCATATCATTCATTATTTGAGATACCACCCTTCTTTGATGTGTGTTGATTGTACGCTTCAATGGTATGGGATGCCAGAGGGTTTGTTTTCACTTGATTATGTTGCTCGGTTATATGGGCGGCCAAGAAACTATAGGTAGACTCTTGTCACTTTATTCCGATATTGTTCCCTTTTACGGTCGAGTATGAGTATGATTACTGTGAGGTGGTGAGTTCTTGCATTGGGTTTTGTATGAGTTGATTGGTTATTAATTCCTGTATTTCGAGCATGTCTACCTTTATTCTTATCTTCCTTTTTCCTTACACTTGAGGGTACTGGTATACCGCCCATTTATAGAACTTATTCTTATATATACTATTTTTGCAAGGATCCCAGGTGCGTTGTCCTTACATTCATTTGTGCCTGTTGTGTGTATATATTCTATATGCTTGCCTTATATGTTGTTTCTACTATCTTCCCTCTGGTCTAGCTCCTGTGTGCTTATCATTGAATTATGTGACTGTTTGTTCCTACTCTGGCTACTATTGCTCGTTTTCTTTATATGTGCCTAGTCATCCTATGATACCTATTGGGTACCTTATGCTTCGCATTTGGTGCTCACCCTACCCTCTACATCTTTTGGTGCAGATCCTAGTGTGGGCCATCACCATTAACACGTCGAAGACTCGTGCGGGGTGCAGTTTTTGGACCATCCAGTCTGAGGGTGAGCTCTTGGCGTTCAGAGCTTGACTTCAGTTATATTTGTGTATTTTGTACTCTTATAATTTTGGAGACATTGTGTATATATGACTTTTGGACCTTTGTAATCCTGATGTAGTTCGGTTCTTATACGCTTTGATACTAGGTTTTGGGTTGGTTTAGATTCTGCTTGTTTATATATCTCTTGTATCTATTTTCTTCTCATTATGCAATTGCTTACGCTTATGTACCGAATCTTCTACTTAAACTGTTAGAAGGTAGCCCATTACTAATCGTTCTTGGCTACGAGGATTGGTTCACCTACTGGGGGGTTATAGGCGTCACGCCCCAAACCATGGGAGGCATGACCGACACCCGGAACCCCAAAAGGCCGAGGGTGCCAAAATAGAGTGTATCTCTATTGAACCTGTTGGGGGTCTGAGACCGACAAGGTCTCTAAGAATAGCAATTTGAAACACTGAAAGCTCAATAGTAGGTAAGCAACTCAAGGCCGACAAGGCTATTATCATAGTAGATAGCTAATAACAAGGCCGACAAGGCCATACCCAACATTGATGTACACATACACATCTACAAGCCTCTAAGAGTAAGTAAAATATCTCATATCCAGGACAGGGCCCTGGACTACCCATAAGCTGTACATATACATAACCTGGTCAAAATATAAGCTAGACCTCTGACTCGTCAGCTCCAGGAAGAATGGAGCTTACCAAAATGGCTGAACTCTGCAACTCCTACTGAAGAGGTCTATATGGGTTTCTGTTTGGACCTGCAGGCATGAATACAGTGCCCCCAGGCAATAGGGACGTCAGTACGACAATAATGTACTGGCATGTATGGTAGAAGCATAAAAGCAAGACGCAAGTAGTAAATCTGAACAAGATATAATATGAAACTTGTAAACTGTAATTGGTAAGGCTAGTTAAGCTCTTTCTCTTTTATTCTTTTTATAATACAACACATGAATTAACTCACACCACAACTCACTCTTTATAACCCACGTTGAACCAGAATAGCGCCTCGGTGCACCCTATATATAATAGCCTCAATATGGCAGTAGCGCCTCGGCGCACACTGTATATATAATGGCCTCAATATGGCAGTAGCACCTCGGTGAACACTATGTATATAATGCCCTCAATATGGCAGTAGCACCTCGGTGCACACTATGTATATAATAGCCTCAATATGGCAGTAGCACCTCGGTGCACACTAACACGCAAACCATGCATAATAAGTGTATTACTAGATTGACCTTTAAAGCTATTCTTTTTATTTATGAAGGTTCATTTAGATAACTTCTTTAGCATTGGCTTACTAGGTGTTGGAATCAACATACCAAACACATATAAATGGGGATTTGACTTGCTAACTTTCCTTGTATACTTTCTAAAGCTTGATTAGGGATCACACTACAAAGAAGAAACTTGAAAAAAGGATAACTTACGTTTCGTGCAAAAAGAATCAGATTTTTATAAGAAGGTGACTTGAATCACCATAAGGTATAACTTAGTTCCTTAAGACTTTTTGAGTTACCAAATTATCTCTCTTACAATAGAATACTCAAATTCCTTCTTTCGGTGATTTAGAGTTCTATTTCTAGATTCATGCCGACAAGGAATAAAGAAGCCTTAACATACCTCGTTCCTTCCGAAGATTGTGCTTACCAGAACTTGGGATTTCCTTTATTAAGTTAATCTACAACACAAGGGTATAATGAAGCTAATATTAGCTCTTAAACCTGATGCAACCTTTCCAAAACAGTAGCTAAATATTTCCCGGGCAGATTTACGTATTTTGCATTAATTAAAGGTGTATCGTCACACCTTTCTCCCCTGTCCAATACACATCACACACACACCAACATACTGCCTCCAATAATACAAAACACATTAAACAGCCCCTGCACAACTCTCCATGCCAAAATACAATAGCAACACATTGAACCCACGGCTTCTGATCGCCGTCCCGTGAGTTCTTAACAACAATTCAACAACAATTGTCCATCCGAACGTCAATCCAAAAATATGATTATGGGAAGAGTACTTACCACACTTGAAGGTGTGTTTTATCCTCTTTTTATTGATGCCTTGAAAATATTAGGTACCCCTACACATACACCAACAAGAGAAGAAGAAATCTCTTAATTGTTACACAATTTCTATGTGTTAAATCTTAAGAAAGGGGCTGCCATAGTACATGTATTTCTTACCATAGGATACCCTAGCTATATGTAGTAGATTACTACCAAGATAACAAGTTGTTTAACTCACCTTAATCTTGAATGAATCTTGATCTTCTTAGAACCCTAAAGAGAGAGAAGGGCTGCCAAAAGGAAAGGAGATAAGAGAGAATTTTTCCAGCTTTTTGTGATCAATATTGATCAACAAAAGGTCTGTATAAAGGGACCTTTTTGGCCGACTTTTTTGAGTATATTTGGGCCAAAATGGGTCAAGAAACTTGGGCCAAAATTACCCTTTGCTTGGGCCTCAAAAAGGTTAAGTTTTGTGG